>APFE031121235.1:0-25039 GCA_000404065.3 Pinus taeda | reverse complement strand
TTATAATTTTTAATTATCAAACAATAATTTTTTAACTAACCTTTAACACCTTTTAAATTATTTTATATTTTTATATGTTCACATAAATTAACTAATTTCCATTAAATCTTAACTCTGGTCCTAAAGTCAAAATTAGCCATTAGTCAAGATAGCCGTTGGAGTCTCTGCTCAGACTATTTAACATGATAAGCTGGATTTGTTTCTTCAACGTGTCTTGACAATGAACCACACTTGTTGGTTCGAAACACGTCGACAAATTATTTGTCTTGTGATTTACGCCGAAAAATTTCTCTTAAAAACAATTATACTTGCAAAATTAATAACAAATATATAAAATAGCAATTTTACTTACAAAACTAATAAAAAATGCAATTCCATGTAATCGTAAAGAAACGTATAATACTATATATAATTCCATATAGTCTTGACTAGAAGATAGTACCAAAATATGTGCTTAAGGTTTATAGGATGTTCACAATATGGACAACGACATTGGAGTTAATCTTCATTTAGAGCTATACATGATCAAAGTGTAAAAAAAAAATAGCATAGCATTTTTTTTTTATAAACTTTGGATTTCATAAAATTCTTAGTTTGAAAATTTATAAGTTATTTCATTTAAGATCAACTTTGAATTTGGTAAAAATGGTAAGTGATTTTTATTTAAGATTTTTTAATTTGTATAGATGATTAACTATAATTTCCATGTATCATTTCATTTGTGGTTGTTGCATGAGTGATGTTGGTTGGTTTTGTTAAGTTGTTGTAACACTCTCTTCCCATATTTACCCCAGTTAATCGGTTTGCTGGGGTAAACATGTGACGAGATACTACTATGATGTGATTCAACTTCCTATGTACAGTTAAGGAAGTGAAATCGACAAAACCAAATCAATTTGACCTTTCACACATGCCACAGAACCTTTAAGAGCCAACTAACCTTTCCAGGTGACCAACCCCTGAGGAAACTTGACATTTCACTGATCAGGACCCCCAGTCACTCCCATGACAAGTCATACATGTGATTGAACCCTTCCATTCACTCCAGTAACAAGGGCATGCCAGTGACTGCGGACTTTTTCAGCTAGTTCTGAGCCAACGACCCCGGATTCTATTCTACTTTTTCAGGGCCAAGACTCAAGCCACTACCCAGAACTTCATGAAACTTTTATAAATGCTAAATAGCAATGGAAAAAGGGTACTAATGCAAACACTTGATCAATGAATTGACTAGAGCCCTACTAGTCATGATAGATTTTGTCAAACATGTCATAAATATGTAATCTAGAGGTCATAACAAAAAATATGAGAATAGGGGTCTCATACTTATCTAAGGTTCATAAAGAAGTATTCTTTCCATATCACAATAGTTGCATTATCATATATTAGGTCATGTATTCATAGTACATTCATTTAAAAATCAGAACATGATGAGAGACATACATCAAGTATGTCATAAAACATACTCATAGCCAACAATTAACCAATAGAAATAACAAGGATATAACAGTCATAAGAATCACATATAAACCAGTACATTTACACATGAAATACCAAGGAGAAGGAGATCTTATTAATGAACGAAAAATCCAACCAGGTATGGGACTTCCATGAACTACACGACTATAGATTGGTTGAACCAAATATTTCTTTCAGTCAATCATCTTCGTGCCATATTACAAGCATGAATGTGAGACTCAAAACTAAACCAAACTAGGTTTCTTTGGGCTTTACTGCAATCCCCATCAGATCACTAGTACCTAAACAAGCATGGATGTCATCGGATTTATCCACCTACAATGTGAGGAATTTGTTTGTCTTCTAGTTTCTAGGATTTATCGTATATCCCATCATATAATGGTCGAGGATTCCTAGGCATAATCAAGACTCCACCCTCCAGTATTTACCGTATATCTCGCGATTGACCGATCAAGAATTTGTAGGCCTGATTGAGGGCACACACCTCTAGGCTTTATTGTATATTCTGCCATTCAATGGTTAAGGATTCCTAGGCCCACCGAGGCATGCAAAATATGGCTTTACTGCAATCCGAGTCTAGTCTAGGGATTCATAGGCCACGTGTTCTTTCTTTTAGAGACCACCTCACTCAGTTTCGAAACCATTCAACAATCCAACTTAGCCGAACACAAGAGAACCCATCACACCATGGTTATCCAAAATTGGCAAGGTAAGGTTGAAGAACACTGTCACACCTAAAAAAACCCATGCCAATGATAACAAGAGAACCAAATACACATGCATGTACCATTCATGCCAACACTAGCAAAGAAATCGCATATGCAAATCGATACCTATCGATAATTCCGATGTACTTGCTTGATCTTGCTCTTCCTTACTTGATATTTACCTTCTTGGTCCTCCCTTTTCTTTCCTTGATCCAATGCTATAATGCTCCAAGAATGCTCTAAGTGTCCATGAGTGAGAGAGAGAGAATAGAGAGAGAGCTCCAAAATTGAACTGACAAAAAGGTACCAACTGATTTTTAGAAGCATTTTTATTAATGAGGCCTCTATTTTCTTTAATTTTCCATTATTTTCCTTCATTTTCTTCCTCGCATGCAAATTGTGACCTTTCCCCTTCAATTTTTCATAATTTCCCTTATTTTCATAAATAAAATGATAATTAATGCCACATTCATTTCCAAAGCCTTTGTCATTGCATTTCCCAATTTCTTTTGGCCATAATAAACCAAATGAACATGCACACGAGGATGTTCTGCCCAACATTTAGCTTGAAATATGTGTCCCATGACATTGATTATTATGTTTCCTTTATTAACTTTATTTACATGCAATTTTAACCAGAGTTGTTGCAGAACCCTCCCCCTTGGGGGAACACTGTCCTCGGTATTCAGTGACACCTACAACCAACAAGACTGCCAAAAACAAAAGATACTTCCCATGGCGCTTAATAACTTAGCTCAATGTAGTATTCACAATGATCAACCTACTGGGAAGCAAACGAACATGACACATAACAACATAACAACCATAACAACATGACACCCATACCGCTTATTGGAGCTTTATAGCACATCTATCCATATACATATATACATATACCAAAACACCACACCAAAACATATGCCAAAAGAATTTGATCAATTAGAGAATAGAGAAGGATGCATAGCCCGCATTTGATATGCAATCTCGCGTGTAGCTTCATCGAGACTACAGTGCTTCGACTACACTTCAACCTGCCCGATCGCTCAATTTCAGAGCATGAGTATTTTTCTCTGAAATATACACTGAAGTTTTGACTGGAATTATCCATCTGGATCCACCAACAATACATACCAGTCAATCATATGATCAAATCTTTAACACACTTCTTAAGTAATGACACATGGAAAACATCATGGAATTTCACTGTCGGAGGCAATGCAAGTTGATAGGCTACTAGTCTAATCCTTTCAAGAATCTTAAAAGGTCCACAAAACTAAGGTGCCAACTTGGCACATGATCCAATCCTTGAGGAACTCCTCTTGGGATTGATGCGCAGATACACTTGTTCCCCAATCTGAAACTCCTTAAAAAACTGGTTCCAATCTGCATAACTTTTCTGCATGTCCTATGTTGCCTTTAGATTCTTATTTATAACCTATGTTTCCTGTTCCATCTCTGCCAACATGTCCGGTCCTATCAATACCCTGTGTTAAGCAAAAATAAATCCTAATTTAATTTGTCCTTGAATTAAATTAGGAATTAAACAGAAATTCTATTCTCATAGCAACTTGTAATAGTTAACTAAATTAATTTGAATTAGTTGGCTTAGTGAATTCAAGTTGGAAGTCTATCTAGAGTCATGTAGAGTGATTCCTAAATTTTAGGGGTCTAGGTTGAGTTCTTTTCAGTTGTAATTAATTAACACAGTCTAATTGAGTTATAGTCACTTAAACTAGTCCAAAGAGTAGGAGGAGCTCGTAAGAGGTCTAGTAGTGGGGAGTAGCTTCAGTGCAACTTCACTACTCCATCAGTTAAATAAAGATTCACTCATAAATAACTTATGCATGTCAGTTCAGAGGATGACCCAGTTGAGATTAGAGTTCAGGGACATTGTACTATCGATTATATAATTTTCCAAGTTGTACAGATGGTGCATGCAATTAGTAGAAGGTCTATAATGGATTATGCAGTTGTGATGAGGGATTTTTCCAATTAAATATGGGCTATATATCTAAGGAATTATGCAAGAAAGTAGGGGCTTAGAAGGTAGCAGATTTGGCTAAGTATTGGCTTGAGCTGGTTGGTGAAGCAGAGAGATAGATTGTACTTGTGCAAGAATTGTTTAGGTTGAACTAGCATTGTATTTTCTTCTCATATCTTCTAGTTAATGCAATATAGATAGTCTGGGTTTTGAGCAGTTTCTTTCCTAGAAAATATTGTGTTATGTGTGATTGAAATTCTTCCTTTTCTCCTTAGTGTTTTCATTGATCAATTTTTGTTTCCACTGATGAGTAGAGTAGATTCAAGTCTTTTGTTCTAGCATATTACATAAGAAGTTTGAATATACAAGTAAAAATATATGTGGTATCCGAGATGAAGACATTATAGAAGAGGAGAATACGAGTTTGTTGTGCAGGTGAAATTGAATTTGTAGTTTCATACTTCAGATTTAGCGGGATGTCATTCTACAGTTTGAGACTTGAGTATGCCCTGGAGGGAAGCTCAAATTACATAGCTTGGAAGAACAGGTTGGAGGTAGTGTTGGAAGACAACAGGCTGAAGGAATTCATAGATCATGATATCCCGAAGCCTCTAGCATCTGATGCTAAAGATTTGGCTGAATGGAAAAAGTGTGTGGAAAAAGCGAGGAGGATTATCCTAGAAGGAGTTCAATATCATATTATCTCGAATCTCCATAGCAAGGAAACTCCATTTGCAATGTGGAAGGTTTCAAAATAGCAATGACCACAGGAAGTTGGCACTGAAGGACAAGCTCAGAAAGATCAAGATGGATAAGGGTGACTCAATTCCGAAGTACTTGACCAAGTTCACCCAATGTCAGGATGAACCTGGAAGTGTCAAGATTACTGTTGTTGAAGACAATATGGTGAGTCTAACACTTCTAGGACTTCCCAAGAGCTGGCACAATTACCAGGTCTCAGTTAATGGGAGGGAGAAGCTACCAGAGTGGGAGCGATTGTGGTCCGACTTGGTACAGGAAGAGATTCGACAGAACACCAGAGATGGATCCTCATAAAAGCATAATGATGAGGAGAATTGTGCCTTAGCTGGTAAGATAAAGAAAAGGTGAAGTCATCCCATTCCAAATCAGATTCTTGTGAGGGCAGCAAGAAGAAGGACATGTCAAAAATCAAGTGCTTTCACTATCACGAGTTGGAGCACTTCGCCACAAAGTTTCCACACAAGAAGGTTGGTAACAAGCCCTCGAGAGGAGCTGCAGGTGAAGCTCTTTCTTCATAGTTCAAACTGGATTTTACTCTCATTGATTTTATGGTGTCATCGATGATGGGTAGTGTGTAGTACTTGGACAGTGGAGCTTCATTCCATATGATTAATAATAAATAGCTCTTCATTAACTTGGAGGAGAAGGATATCGAGATGCATATTGATATGGGTGATGATGGGAGGTATAATGCAACCAGCATCAATTCAATTACCTTTCAGAGGGAGTATGGTTCTCCCCTCACTTTGCAAGATGTTATGTATGTTCTGAGTTTGAAGAAGAACTTGGTTTCTGTTTCCATGTTGGAGGATAGAGGCTATGATGTGATATTTAGTAGGGAAAAGGCGCTCCTTCATCACATATCCATAGGATAGGTGAAGTGGATAAGGGTTCGAGTGAAAAACCTTCACAAATTGGAGGTAGAAAACTACACTACTTTGAGCACTAAAGTAGATAAGGTGCAGAGCTAAGACATAGGTGAGGTGTGGCATAGGAGATTGGGTCACTTGCATCATGGTGCTTTGAAGATCTTGCAACAAAATTCTATAGGACTTCCCAAGGGTACACTAGAGAAGAAAGACACATGCAAAGGGTGTACATTTGGGCAGTACACCAAATCTTCCTCTCATGACAAATATATTCGAGCATAAACAATCCTTGATCGAGTTCACTCAGATGTGTGTGGACTATTCTCGACAACATCCATGGCCAAGCACATATATTATGTAATATTTTTTGATGATTTTTCTTGTAAATGTTGGATTTTCTTCATGCATAAGAAGATCAGACATTCGATAAGTTTTGTGAATTTAAAGCACTCGTTGAGAAAAATACTGGCAGGAAAGTTAAAGCTCTCAAAAATGATAACGATGGAGAGTATGTGTCAAATGAGTTCAAAAAAAATATGTGCATCATAAGGCAGTGGACGGGAGTTGATATCACCTCATAACCCACAACAAAATGGGGTGGCTGAAAGTAAGAACAAAAGTATTGTGGGAGTGGCACGGGTGATGTTGCATGATCAGAGCCTACCATTACACTTGTGGGAGGAAGCATGCAACACAATTGTTTATTTATAGAATAAAAACCCTCATCGAATTCTCAGGATGAGTACATTAGAAGATGTTTTTTTAGGGAAGAAACCAGAAGTGTAACACTTCAGGATCTTTGGTTCATCAGTCTACTGCCATGTTACCAAATATGCACAAAAAATGCTAGAGCCAACAGCTGAGTTGGGCATATTTGTGGAGTACACTGATACACCTCACAACTATCAGGTGTACCTTCCAACTAACAGGATGAAAATGGTTCGCAGAGATGTGAAGTTTGATGAAGAGAGGGCCATGAGATGTTCCCTTGAGAGGGAGCTTCAGCTCCATGCAGTTGAGGATCTTTTAGTTCCAAAGGAGGAACTTTGGGATGATGTAGAGAAACCACATGTAGAGGAGCAGAAAGTAGAAACACCCACTCATGGAGAGTCTTCGAGAGATGGGAGAAATTGCACCAGATAGCCTAAAAAGTTATTACATGATGCTAGAGAGAATGTGGGAGCACCCACATCACAATGTAGGCAGGGGAGGTCACAAGAGAGGTACATTGGTTACATGGCTCTGATGAGCGAGAGTGTAGAGATTGAGTCATCCTCTTATGAGGAAGTAGCGCAACAACCAGTTTGGGTTTATGTCATGGTTGAGGAGTATGACTCCATGATCATGAAAAACATTTGGGAAGTGGTCCCAAGATCGCCAGACAAGTCAGTGGTGAGTTCCAAATGGATTTACAAGGTAAAAAAAGAAGATGATGGTAGTGTGAAGAAACACAAGGTCAAGTTTGTGGCCCGAGGGTTCTCTCAGGTGGAGGGGATTGATTACGATAAGATTTTCGTTCTTGTAGCAAGGTACTCATCAATCAAATCCATTATAGCACTGTCAACACAGATGGGATGGAAGATACATCAGATGGATGTAAAGAGAACATTCTTCAACGACATGATTGAGGAAGAGGTGTATATTGAGCAGCCTGGAGGATTTGAGACTTTCAAGAGAGAGGCTCATGTGTGCAAACTCAAGTGAGCATTGTATGGACTGAAACAAGCACCCCGTGCTTGGTACACCAGGATCGATAGTTATTTCACTAGGTTGGGCTTCACCAAAAGTGAAGCAGATGAAAACCTTTACCATGTTATGGTTGAAGGTAAATTGGTGATTATTGTTTTATATGTCGACAATTTGATTCTGACAGGTGATGATAAGTTGATCAAGTCTTGCAAAGAGGATCTTGCAAGAGAATTTGAAATGAAAGACTTGGGGCTCATGCACTACTTTCTGGGGATGGAAGTATGGAAGGGATATGATGAACTATTTGTCTCTCAGGGCAAGTATGTCAACGAGACACTAAAGAAGTTCCACATGGAGAGCACTAAACCCATATAGACTCCTCTAGCTGGTACCTGGAGTAAAGAGGATGCTACTTCCAGTGAAGTAGTGGAGGCTACTATTTATAGACAACTTGTGGGTTCACTCATGTATTTGGTGAACATACAACCAAACATGTGTTATGTAGTTAACCAACTTAGTCAAGCTATGGTTAAGCCTACGAAACTGTATTGGAAGGAAACCAAACAAGTGTTGAGATACCTCAGAGGCACCACTTAGTTTGGTATTTGGTACATACGAATAGAGGGAGTGAAGCTTTAGGGCTTCACTATTTTAGATTGGTTAGGGAATCCATTCAAAAGGAAGAGCACATTAGGTGGGATTTTCAGTATTTAGTCAGCAATTGTTTCTTGGTACAACATGAAACAGAGATTAGTTGCACTCAGTTTAGCAAAATCAGAGTACATAACTGCTAGTCAAGCAACTTGTGAGGCTGTCTGGATGAGGAAGATTCTGGTTGGCTTGTTTGGTCAGCAGATGGATCCAACAATAATTTACAGTGACAATCAAATTTGTATCAAACTCTTTGAGAATCCAATTTTTCATGATCGGTCCAAGCATGTTGATATCTGGTAGCATCATCTACGAGATTGTGTGCAGAGGAGAATCATGTTGTTGGAGTACATTCCCACAAAGGAGCAGGATGTAGATATTTTGACAAAGGCCTTGCCAAGATGAAAATTTGAGTTTCACAGAGGCAGGGTCGGGGTAGCAGATAATCCCTTACTTTTTGAGAGGGAGTGTTAAAAATACAATAAGAAATCGTAATTTAATTTTTTCTTGAATTAAATTAGGAATTAAATCAAAATTATATTCTCATAGAAACATGTAATAGTTAAATAAGTTAATATGACTTAATTGTCTCAGTAAATTCGAGTTGGAAGTCTATCTAGAGTCATGTAAACTGATTCCTAAATTTTAGGGGTCAAGGTTGAGTTCTTTTGAATTGTAATTAATTAACTCAGTCTAACTAAATTATAGTTAGTTAAACTAGTTCAAATAGTTGGAGGAACCAGTAGGAGGTCTAGAAGTGGGAAGCAGCTTCAGTGCAGCTTCACTGCCCCACCATTTACCTAAAGATTGATTCATAAATAACTCATGCATGTCAATTCAGAGGAAGACCCAATTGAGATTATAGTTCAGGGACAATGTACTATCAGTTGTATAATTTTTTGAATTGTACATATGGTGCATGAAATCAATGGAAGGCCTATGATGGATTGCATAGTTGTGGTAAGGGATTTTCCCAATTAAATATGGTATAAATCTATTAGGAATTGCATAAGGAAGTAGGGGCTTGGCAAGCAATAGATTTGGCTAAGCTTTGGCTTGAGCTGGTTTATGAAGCATAGAGATAGATTGTACTTGTGCAATAATTGTTCGGGTTGAACAAGCATTGTATTTTCTTCTCATATATTTTGGTTAATGCATTAAAGATAGTTGGGGTTTTGACCAATTTCTTTCCCCATAAAAATAGTGTGTTATGTGTGATTGAAATTATTCATTTTCTTCTTAGTGTTTTCATCGATCAATTTTTGTTTCCGCTGATGAGTAGAGTATATTCAAGTCTTTTGTTCTAGCATATTACATAAGTAGTTTGAATCTACAAGTAAAAATCTACACCATGTTCATTGGATCACTCCAACTGATGGCATTGTTACAACTCTACCCATATAGTGACTCAAACGAACTCATCCTGAGTGACTCCTAATACCCATTCTTATAAGAACACTCAACTAATGGGAGGTACTTTTCCCATCTCCTTTGTTGATGCATCAAATGCATCCTCAACATGTCCTCCAATAACCTTTTGACCCTCTTTGTCTATCCATCTTCCTGTGGATGATAAGTTGCGTTGAAGGCCAACTCTGTCCCCAAACCGGCAAACGACTCCTTCCAAAAATTAGAAGTGAACTTAGCATTAGGGGTATTTTGAGGTCTAAAATGGGCCTCCTAAGAAAAATGTACAACCAAAATAAAATTTATAAGAACCAATAGTATTCAAGATGATGATATCAACCGTGGGGGATGATTCACCATTTATGGAGTAAAAAAGTAAAAAGATTAAAAAATAATAACATAATAAAACTACTTTTTCAACTTATCTCCTTAAGGTTTTACTCAAATTTCGCGTTGGAATATTTGTTGGATGCAAAATTTAATTCCTCATCCAAGGAGTACCCATGTTTCATACTTTTGATGGACCCTGCTACACAAAAAACAGGAAATACATGGAAAATGTGATTGCAATCACATTTTTCATTTATTTCTCATTTTTCGCGTAGCAGATTTCATCGAAAGTATGGAACATGGGTTCTCATTGGATGGGGAATCAAATTCTTCATCCAATGATTGTTACCGCTCAAAATTTGAGCAAACCCATAGGGAGATAAGTTGAAAAAATAGTTTTTTCTTCTTTCCCTCTAAAATTTGATGATGTAATCTAATTTTATTTTATTATTTCCACTATTTTTTTAATTTCCTTAAGAGGCCCATTTCAGACCTCAAAATTCCCCTAATGATCGCTTTCTAATATAATATTCCTTAAAACACCATGCAATCTCACTACATCTCTGATGAATACTTATGCCACATCACTAGTTGCATAAGTAGACTTCACTGGAATGAAGTGTGCTACTTTTGTCAACCTATCAAACACAACGATGATGGAATCATGTTGTCTAGATGTCCTCAGAAAACCTATTATGAAATCCATGGAAACGACCTCCCACTTTCACTCTGGAACCGAAATCAGTTTTAATATTCCACCTGGATGTTTACATTCTTCTTTCACCTACTGAGTGTCCAAACATTTAGCCACAAACTTTGCCATGTCCTTCTTCAGATTCGACCTATGATAGAACTTTTTCACTGCTTTTAATGTCTTCTGGTATCTTGGGGTGACCTGAATATGGTTTTTCACGAAACTCCCATAAGATAGTCTTCTTGATATCACTGTCATTCGACACATATATCCTATCCCTAAATTTGACCAAACCATCTATTGTAAGACAATAATCCACATCTTGACCACCTATACCCTGCTGTAACATGTGCATAAGATCCATGTACCTTCCATCCTATTATCCTTCTTGTAAGATATGATCTCGTAAGTCTGACAAATAAGAACTCATAGTTGCTATATGATTCACATGTATCCTTCTGCTAAGAGCATTTACAACCATGTTTTCCTTACCCTTAATGTACCTGATATCAAAGTCGAACTCACTAATCGTTGAAAACCATCTAGCTTGCTTGGCATTCATATTCAGTTGGTCAAACATGTATCTCAATCCACTATGATCGCTCATCAAGATGAACCTCCTACCAAGAAGATAATGTCTCCACATCTTCAAAGCATGGATGATCGTTGCCAACTCAAGATAATGTGTCAGATAAATCTTCTCATTCTCATTCAATTTCCATGACTCATAGCATACTACCCGCCCTTCCTACATAAGGACTCCACTAAGTCCTCTCTTGCAAGCATCTGTACACACCACAAGCTCATTGTCTGGATCTATAATCTTTAACACTGGAGCATTTGTCAACAACTGTTTCAATTGTTCAAAACTTGCTACACATTCCTTTGTCCATTCAAATTTCTTACTTTGCCTCTGTAGTGAAGTAATAAGATATGCAATGCGAGAGAAGTTCCTGATGAACCTCTTATAATAACGTGTTAGCCCCATAAATGCTCTTACCTCCTCGACATTTATAGGAGCTTCCCACTCCATGATAACTCTTATCTTCTCTAGATTTACTGTTATTCCTTCCTTGAAAACAACATGTCCCAAGTAATGTACCTCTATCTGAAAGAAACTGAATTTTCTAAGCTTGGCATACAATTGATGCTTTCTCAATAATCTCAGCACTGCTGCTAATTGCTCGACATTCTCTTCCTCATTTTGAGAATATATCAAGATGTCATCAATGAATACAATAAAAAAATTGTCCATATAAGGATGCAATACACTATTCATCAAGCACATAAATGTAGTTGGAGCATTAGTCAAACGAAATGGAACTACAAAAAAATTCATAAGTCTCATACTTGGTACTAAAAATAGTATTGTATATGTTATCTTTTTTGATGCGTACCTGATGGTATCATGATATCAGATAAATCTTTGAGAACATTGTTGCGCCCTTCAACTGATTAAATAAGTCATCAATCCTTGGCAATGAATACTTGTTCTTAATGGTCACCTTGTTCAACTGTCTGTAATTAATGCATGGCCTAAGACTACCATCCTTCTTCTTCATAAACAATATCGGTGCACCTGAAGGTGATACACTTGGCCTAATGTATCTCTTGTCAATAATTTTCTTCAGTTGTAACTTCAGCTCTACTACTCTGGTGTGCTCATCTTGTACAGTGCCTTTGATTTTGGTGTTGCCCTCAGTACCAACTCAATGGAGAAGTCCACTTCCCTATGAGGAGACAACTCTAAAATCTCTATTGGAAACACATCCTGAAACTACTGCAATATCGGTTACTTGTTCACTACCTCCACATCCTCAACATCCTTACCTTTATCACTATAAATATGCACTGCAAATAAAACACACCATTTTTTGCGACTGCTTTTTGCCTACATAGATGTCACCATTCTAACCAATGTTGCCTTCTTCTTGCCCTGCAAGATTCTCTATTCTCCATTGTTATCCAAACACTCAATGGCTTTTTCATAACAATCCACTTTGGTCCTATGAATTTATAACTAGTCCATACCCAAAACCATATTATATCATCCCAATGGAAATACACTGAAATGCGCTGAGATAGGCATACCATTCAACTCAAATGCACAAGCTCTTACCCAGTGATACATGCTTTTCTTTGCACCTGTAGCCAACTACACTAACTAGGATTCTACATGCATTTATTTATTCAAACCAAACTTATCCACCAGGTTAGGACTAACATCACTATAATTAAATCTATGGTCAATCAAAATGGAAACAACTTGATCACAAAGCTTACCATCCATCTCGATAATAGTTTCTTGGTGATCTGCCTGCTTGTTATCTAGTGCTGCATAAATTCATGGAATTCTCTACCCAACAACCCCAACTCCCTACACTTCTTGTGCACTGTAAATTTGAGGCCTCCTACCTTGATTCTGCAGATAATACCTCTTAATATGATTCTTACCAAAATTCCAACACTGCAACTATCTTGTACCATCACCTTTATTTTTCTGTCCTCCATGTTGTAACCCATTAAACTTCTTGTAAGGTGCAACGTTTTCTTTCTCAACTGCATCTTGAGACCTTTTTCTTTCTATTGCCATTTAACTTCAGCTTTGTCTTTCCCTTTCCAGCCTTGCTAAGATTTTGTCTTGCATTTTTACTGCTCATAACAATGCTTTAATTTCCCAATAACTTTCTCAAGCAACCAAGACTCATCATACTCAATTCGATCTCTAAATGCTAATGGAAATCCATTAACAAATCTCTTAACTTTGGCCTTCTTATCCTTAATATATGGTACATACCTCAACAACTTTAGGAACTTGGTCATGTACTCCTCATTTGTCATTGTTCCCATATTTAGCTCATAAAGCTCCTTGGCTGTGTTGTCGTAGTATCGCTATGATAAGTAATTCTTCCTCAAAAGTATTTTTAATTCATTCCAACTCAACTCCTTTGTCCTGATGTCTCTAACTTGCTTCACATCTTCCCATCAGATTTTTTTTTTCCTTTTGACGCTGAAGATAGTTATTCTGGCCTTCATATTCTTTGTGTATTTATGAAACTCAAAGAATTTATTCATCCCAATTATCCATGCTTCTACATCCTCCACCTTCTTCAAATCTCCATCAAAGGTAGGTGGCTTCGTTTTCTTGAACTCATCGAGAGAATATCCCTTTTCACTCATCTTGTAAGGATGATAATGATGATGATCATAGTGTCGATCAGAACCAGAACTAGAATAGAAGCCATGTCCATCACCTCTCCTATTTGGCGTATCTAAGAGTCTGCCATCTCTAATCATGTCATCTCTATCTGACCTGTGCCCACCATGAAATCTACTACCATATGCCCCATTAGTTTTCTCCTCCTGCCCATTTTTGATCGAAAGTAGTCCCTGTCTCTGCAATTCTGACAAACTCTAAAGGATCACTGCATTAACTCCTGCTTGTTTCTCTTATGCCTGAATGATCTTATCATTATCTTCCTTGCAACTTCTTATTTCTACTTTTAAGATTCTCAATGTGTCCGCTAGGTCAGAAGAATACCCAACACTATGCTGCTCATCTGACCCATAGGGAGAATCTCGTGAACTGTAGTCAACCATATTGTTAATCATCTTTGGTCTCTTTCTTGCTAGTGCACCATGTTAGCTAAAACCAAAACATAACATAACCAACATACCTCAGTATAGTTCAGGGGAGGATATTTCATCTGTAGGATCAACCAGATTAGCACAATACATGTATAATCATAATCACATCATTTTAACTGCTATCTGGTTACCAATGCATGACCATATCGACCACATATCATGACCTCATGCATGACAACTATAACCATATCAATGTATGCATAAAAATATATAAGAACTGAGATGCATAAATAATGCATAAACAACATACACTCATGACAACCACATTCAACGACACACCATCAACTTGCACATGGAAACACCATTGCAACCATGGCCACCACTATGCATACACAACAAGTACATAGAATGCATGACCAACACACTGTCCATCAAGTCCAAGGGGTGAACCATGCTCCGATACCACTTTGTAACACCCTCCGCCCACATTTACCCAAGTTAACCAGTCTACCGGGGTAAATATGTGACGAGAGGCTACTATGATGTGATTCAAATCCCCATGTATAGTTAAGGGAGTGGAACCAATAAAACTAAACTAATCTTACATTTCACACATGCTACAGAACCTTCAGGAGCCAACCAACCCTTCTAGGTGACCAACCCCTGAGGAAATTTGACAATTCACTAATCTGGACCCCCAACCACTCCCATGACAATCCATGCATGCGAATGAGGCCTTCTAGTGTCTCCCACAACAAGGTCATGCTAGCGATTGTGGACACTTTCAACTAGTTTTGAGCCAATCACCTTGGATTCTATATCACTTTTTCAGGGTCGGGACTCAGTCCACTACCCATAACTTCATGAAACTTTCAGAAATGTTAAATACCAATGGAACAAAGGAAATGAAAACACTTGATCAATGATTTGATTGGACCACTACAAGCTATGGTAGGTATTTCGTCAAACATGTCACAATTATGAAATCTATAGGTTATAACAACAAATCTAAGCATAGGGGTCTCATACTTATTTCATATTCATAAAGAAGAATTGTTTCCATATCACAATAGCTGCATTATCATCTATTAGGTCATGTATTCATTGTACATTCATTTACAAATAAAAACATGATGAGAGCCATACATCACGTCTATCATAAAACATACTCATAATCAACATATAACAAATAGAAATAACAAGGATATAACAACCGTAAGAATCACATATAAACCAGTACATTTACATATAAAATACCATGGAGAATGAGCTCTTATTAATGAATGCAAAAGCCAACCAAGTATGGGACTTCCAAGAACCCCCTGACCATAGATTGGCTTAACCAAATATTTATTTCAGCCAATCACCCCTTTCCATAATCCAAGCATGAAAGTGGGACTCAAAACCAAACCAAACCAAGTTTCCTTAGGCTTTACTACAATCCCCACCAGATCACTAGGCCTTAAACAAGCATGGATGCCACCGGATTTCTCCACCTACACCGTGAGGAATTTTCTTGTCTCCTAGTCTCTAGGATTTACCATATACCATGCCATACAACGGTCGAGAATTCCTAGGCCTAATCAAAACTCCACCCTCCAGGGTTGACCGTATATCTCGCCATTCACCAATCAAGGATTCCTAGGCCTGATCAAAGGCATGCATCTCTAGGATTTATTGTATATCTCGCCATTCACCGATCAAGGATTCTTAAGCCCACAGAGGCACACAAAATCCATCTTTACTGCAATCCCAGTCTGGTCCAGGGATTCCTAAGCCATGTGTTCTTTCTTTTAAATACCACCTCACTCAGTTTCAAAACCATCGGATAATCCAATTTAACCAAATGTAAGAGAACCCATCACACCATGGCTATTCAAAATTGGCAAGGTGTTGACAGTGCTAAAAATATGTCAACCAAGGGGATCTCCCTGATATGAAGTCTCAATAATACCTCACACCATTTGGACTAGAAATCCCATCCGTTATAAAGGCTCGGTTTCCAAATCCTTAAAGGTTTGTTTTGGCTCTAACCGTCAACGCAAGAGATTAATGCAATGATATCTTTGAAAAGCAAGGTGAGTGTGTCTGGTAAGTGTGCAACGTAACTATGTCTAAGTTCTCTTACTGCAAAAGGGGGGAGAAAAGTAAGCCTCTAAGTGAGAGGTGTTATGCCCCTATACCAATAGGTGTCATATATCACGATTGACTTGGTTTAGTTTTGAAATATGTTCATACCTTTACTTGTTGCAAAGGTTTTCCATATTTATGAAAAATAAAAAATTAAAAAATGTAAAGAGGGTATACCCTAAAAGAAAAATCAAAGGGTAAAAAAAACAAAGAAAAGGTCGAAAAAATGAAAGAAAATGAACCCCAACAAAAAGAAAAGACCATGAAAGTGTGCAAGTCTAAATGCCACTACTATTTACTTTTATGTATAATAAAGATTGTGTGCCATTTTTCATGTATGCCACAATCCATGGTAACCAAACAGTTTAAACTTGGTTATTCTATGCTTTCAATTTCATGTTTTAGAAATAGAGAATAAAGACATGACCAAACAGTGTAAACTTGGCAGATAAGTAGATAGGTAGACTAAAAAAGGAGCTCAACAGTTTAATCTAAGCCCTTGGATGTAATAAGTGTAGATTTAGATAAGAGTTCATATGTAAAAGAAAAGAAAGTTTGATAAGGGTTTGCCAGTCTAAGTGCACCATAATAAAAAAGTGAAAATGCTAGGTTAAGTAGGTATGGTAAGTAGATGGTGGTTGTAGAATAAATTTATGATGAAATAGTTAAGTACAAAACTTAAAAATTGTAATTTTCATCATTGACAAAAGCATGTAGCACATGGAAGGCACATCAACATTCAAAGTCACAATAATTAACTTCCTTATTCATTTCCCCTAAATTTTCACTAATTCCCTAATTGCTAAAGGTAATTGCCAAAGTTGGAGGGGCTCAAAGCATTTCTCTGACTTTTGGAGGGACCGACCCTTGGCCCAATAATTGGAAATGCCTAAAGTACTTAAGTCCCTTTCATCAACATTTCCCCCCCATAAAATCACTCATTCCTTTGATAAAATGTTTCCTAAGTAAAATCCTATTTTACTTAGGTAAATTGAAATAATTCCTCATAAAAACCCTTTTATGCATTTTAGCCTAAGTTAATATGTTGTATGATGAAATACTTTCGGAAAACATTAGATTTAGTGCTTTCCCATTCGTTTGGTCATATTAAACACTAATGTTATTATTATGTACTTCCTAAATAAAACAACATTACCCACGCATGTATTATTATATACAAAACCCCAAATTTTTACATATCCTACCCCAATGGTTAAATATAACCATAAGTCAAATAATAAATGGGATTAATTAGCTAATCTGTAGTTAATTAAGAACCCAACCTCCCCGACATGTTAATGAGAATTAATTAAGTCATGAAGACTAATTAATAACTCAGCGACCAATCAAATCGCCCCCGATATGAGTAACTCCTTTAATTAATATCGGCCCGGCCCTCCGTTATCCATCAGTCACTTCATTACCTCGACCACTATCCAATCGGATCCCTTAGATCCGACGGCCCTCACTCATGTCACACGAGGCCTTTTGGTCGACCTTTAGTGCGTGATGTGAGCAGTTTTGTGAACAGTGTTGATGCTACGTGTCGAGAAATGTATGGAATCGCGCGGCTCCCCCCAAATACCACTTGCCCTCCATATGCAGTGCGATGAAACCCACTTACCACCTCCCACTAATGACAAAACGTCAAATCACCTCCTCGCTGACGCAACCTGTCTTTGTCACAAAACCCGCCAAAACTTTGACTTTGCATAAAAAACAAAGTTAATTCATTTTTCATTCTATTAAACACACACATGGAAACAAGAGAATCTGAAAGATAAAACATGAGAATACATTTTTATTAACAAATAATATAAATTTATAGTACATGGTTTGACCATTGGATTTCACATCCCAAGGTCTCTTGGACATTTTTTTGTCTATTCAACTTCCACACTAACCCATTGAGGATTATGTGTCCAACATTACCCCCCTTAATCCGAAGGGTTATGTATGAGTCCAAGAAAAGAGTTGTAATACAAAATGTGCAAAAATGCATGGCAACACTAGGCTAAATGTGCTCTCTAAAATGTTGGTATAAAGGGTGGGGGTTTAAGGATGACCACAAACACTAGAACGCTTAGTGCAGTTCCCAGAGCTCTTCCAAAACTGGGAAGAAGCTGAAGTCTTATGCTAGAGGAAGTGCTCCTATTGTTTTGAAGAGGGAAACCTTCAACCATGAAAGGGAGGTCTCACCCCACATAAAAAGGAGAACTTCAACCTGAAAAGGGAAGTCTCAACCTGTGATGGTTTAAGGATGACCACCAACTCTGGAATGCTTAATGCAATTCCTGGAAATCTTCAAAACTGGCAAAAAGATGAAGTCTTCTGCTAGATGAAGTTTTGTCAATTTTTTCTTGAAATTCTTCCGAAACTGGCAAGAAGTTGAAGTCTTCTGCTAGAGGAAGTGTCCCAGATTACCAACTGAAGGCATGCTCAAGGGCATCTTTGTTTCTGGCTATAACTCTGAAACTGGTGTGACAGGTTGTGGCTCAAGCTTGCTTGATGTGGTTTTGAAGCTTGTAGATGACCATCATTTCCCCCCCTGTCAAACACAAGGTGAGATGATGGAGAAAACTCAATTGCAAGACTGTTTAATACTCTAGAACAAGTTCCGACATGTGATTGGAATATCTTCTTAGTTGTTGATGCCCATTGCCAAGAAGTGATCCATCCAAGATGAATCTTTGTTCTTGCAAGACGTTTGTTTCTAAAGCATCTGTGTGAAGAATGGGTGGTTTTATGACAATGCTTACATGGATGAAGATCAAAACAATGATCTTTCAAATGGCCAACTCAGTCACGGTGTTGGTATTTCACAATCTGTTGTTATTGTTGTTGCTGTGGAAGAGGGGCAGAATCTAGAACAACTGGAGGTGAACTGTCATGAAGGAATCCAGCACTCTGAAACTAAATGGGCTTTGATTAGTCTGGAATATGAAAGGACAAGTCTTTGTCATATCCAAGATCAGTTCTATGCTTGTTGTGGAAAAGCTGTTCCCTAGGTCAGGTGATGGGCTTGGGAAGTGCAAACTAAGTTTCTGAAGCTGCATGTAACATTGCTGCTTTATGGGAGTCTATTTCGATCTTTTGAACAGAAACAAGTTCAAAATGATTTCTCTGTTTTAATTCTTCTTGTTGTAGCTGAGATTTGAGCTGCAAAAAATCAATTTTCTCTTGTGCATTTTGTAGACAGACCTGAATGTCTATGAGAGAAACTTTGCTAACTTTTAATGTATCATGATTAGTAGACAATATCAGAGTTTTGAGGAACTCTAATACTTCACTGATTCTTGCCATTTTTTTTTCAATGTCAGATTTACACCTTAAAAATTGATCACAACTACTACTCAATGCAGAAAAGTAATACCCACTCATTGTACACAACAATATCCTTTATAAACATGTAGCAAATGATCAGTGTGCAACCAACAAGCACCAATTACAATCCATTACATAAAAATGACCAGCACTATGTTCTGACAATACAGTCGACTAAACTTTTCTCCACAAAAGACTACTTTTATTTGTCAAAACAATCAGCCTTTATATAGCCCACCAAACTCTTATGTAGCGGTTGAATCAAGGAATCAATGCATGTATATGTTGACATAAACTATAATGAGTTTTAAATACAATGCCACACTAGGGCAGCAGAAACTGCAAATTTGCTTGGATCCTTCAAATACTCCTTCACTTTCAAAGCAGAAATGATGGCTATCAAAACTTCAACAACTATAGCACCATGTCATGGACAGGACTTGAATGCTCGTATATAAATACTTTGAATAGGTTACAAATCAATATTTGCTGATCTTGCCACTTTCTTCAAAGAAAACAATAGCCCGTTGTAAGAAACCCAACCAGAATAACTAAGGGAAAACCACAAAGAGTCCTGAGTTTGTATGGTTTGGTCCACTGTAGTATTTTAACAAAACGTTTGTGTATCAAATGTTGTATGTGCATTCCTTGTTGTTGGTTCATGTAAATACATAATATGCTGCGACAAATACTTGTGGAAGAACTTCAAAATATTAATTTGATATCAACTTTAGACCCAACAAGCATAAATAATACTAATAACAAGTGTAGCAACCACAAACTTCTTCACTCTTCACTAAATACATGTTCAAAATTTACACAATGATGTTGTAGATGCTAGCAGCCATTAATTATTTTAATAGATAAAGGGGACTGCTAGTACATAATCTCATAAACCTCAGAACCAGGAAATAATCATGAAACTATTGATCTTCAGTTCAGTAGCGAGCAACCACGGCTTCATGGGTTTCATGTAACCAGCACATCCTCTTCTTCACAATGTTCAATGCATCCCTTGAAACCATCGACTATTCCACTCCTTTCATCATCATTCAATGCAACATTCCAATGGACCATCTAGCACTGCTCTTGAAGAAATTTTAATGCACAACTAGCATGGTCTCCATGGACATTTCAACGCCCGGTAGGATCATGTAAACTGCCTTTAAAAACCAAGAGAGTTTACATCTCCTGCTTCAAACAATCATGGACTACGCCAAAAACAGACGATAGAATACACAAAACAAGTATGCAACAATTGAAAATCCGAATGACAAAACTCAGTGTACCCTTTTACAAAACACCAGCTATAATCCACCTCTCTTGTTGCAGGATCCATATTGCATGCCTGATTTCGTCATTGTATTCATTTTTTGTGGCTGATGGTTCTCTCACCTCTTGGGCTCATATAATTACATCATTGATATGGAAATAGAAATAGAGTCACAACTAAAAGAAAGACTTCATTGTAGGTAAGACTAGCTTTAGAGTGCTAAGTGGATTTAATTATTGACAGTCCACTTGACATAAAATTCCAACCAGATGCAGTGAACGGTGTTATATAATTTCATTACACAACACAGCGATGCGAATCAGGGCAAAGAGCATCACGTGACAATGTGTCCAATCAGCATAATTATCCAAACGCATTGTTCAATGATATTCACAAGACAGGGAATGGCTTCAATGCATTTTATGTGCCAAAAACTTCAACGCATACAATGATACCAGCGTTACAATGATAGTAGCGTAATCACAAAGGTAGCGTAAGTACAATGTAATGATATCAGCGCTATATAATACCTGCGATGGCTACCAACATTTCCATTGCTGGTGACATGACACTCTTTTACTTCACTTTTGAAATACTAGTTCTTCCACCATGCCCTCAAACTTTGAATAAAATTACCCTATTCGCAACAGCTAAATCCACTAGAGCAGTTCGATGCACTATTTCATACAAGGAGAGGAGCGCGCGTGGTAGAAAACGACAATAACAATTTCAGAAATAATATGGCATTGATCCTTCCAATTGGGATCCGTGAACTTCAAAGTCCAGTAAACTTTCAAAGCAAGGGCAGGAGGAAAAGGAAAGGACCTCAACATCAGCTCAGGTGGTTGCCCAGAATCATTGCATCTAGGATGATGGATAGACTTATATAGTGGGATAGGTTCTGTTGGTATTGAAGCTATCAATAGAGGTTATGAAGAGGTGCATTTTGTTGAGATGGACCCTTGGGTCATGGAGAAAGTCTTGAAGCCAAATATAAAACACATAGGATTCGCGGAACAGTCAACTATACATATGGTGATGGCACGAGCTCAGAGACATTAAGCCTTGGTACATGAGAAATGGAGATGATATTCTGACCAGTTCTGCAGGATTTGCAAATACACTGAAGCCATCCCTCTCTCAACGTAGCAGTGTTCCTTCGCACAGGTATGGGAATGTTTTTTGAATTTAGGTAGCGAGAAAACAGTGGATAGACTATGCAGTAGGCACACAAATAGGCAGTGGACCATGATGATTATGCACAGAAGACACACAGAGAGGCAATGGATAGATAATGGTGCAGAAAGGAACATTATGCACAACGTAGGGAGAGTAGAGGGCGCAGAGAGAAAATATGGCAGAAAGACTGATACAAGGAGTTACAAAGGTAGGAATACTAAAAATAGGACTTGCTCATAAAGACCATAAAACAAATGGCTCAAATAAATTATGCAGGGCAGGAATATGCCGACTCTGATACCATGTTAAACACACACATGGCAGCAAGAGAATCTGAAACTAAAACATGAGAATACATTTTTATTAACAAATGATATACATTTATAGTACATGGTTTGACTGTTGGGTTTTACATCCCAAGGTCTCTTTGACTTCTTTTTGTCTATTTGGCTTCCACACTAACCCATTGAGGATTAGGTGTCCAACACGTTCTTATTCTAAAAACTCATTCACGCAACCAATACGTGGAAATCGACCAACTTGTACTAAAACCATCAACCACCCTGAAAATAGTTGCCCGATGCCACTCCAGTCCATAGTGTGCTTCCAGTAAACAAGTTTGCCATTACCAGTCACTCAATAAACAGGTATTTAAGAGTTTTCTTCTAGAAACCCTGTTAAATATTAAAATTCCGCTGCAATTAAGTTGAAACCCAAAATTCCAGTGTAATCTAGTTGCCAGACTTAAAATTAAAGACTCCCATGACCTCTGTTTCACTCAAAAAAGCCCCATTTTCATTTCTGAATCCACAGGAACCAGAAATGGAAATCCCCATGGCCCTCAACGTAGCTCCAGTCAATTCTCCCCATAAAGATTTGGACCACCTTCCCTTAGCTGATAGGGAATTCCAAATCAAAGACCTCACATTTGATGACTCCCCCTTGAAACTGCATTGTAATTATCGAGACCTTTACCTTAATAATGTTGACAATATTGGTCTGTGGGAATCAAATCTCCCAAAGTATCAGTTCCCTTCTATGCACATTTTCCTAGACATTGTCCACCAGTCCCATGCCAATTACAACCCTAATCTCAGAGCTGTAATGTCCCCCGACCAGCAAATCATTTTTTCCATTACAGCAGACTCCATCAATGAAATATTGTAGTTGCAACCTAGTCAGAACCTTACCCCTCTATCTATTGTTGATTTACTTGACAAATATTCCAAACTATCTAGCTTCGAGATCACCATAGTTTGCCAAATGTTCATGTTAGAACAATACATTTCAAAAAACCTTCCACCCTACATGACAGGTTCTTTTACAAGCTTAGGGAGGGATATTATTACCATGATTTCCTATATTCTTGGTTTCAAAACAAATGAATATGTGGATGAAATGACCTTTTCTTATATGACTATCTTCACCCCTGTCTAGCCCCCTACTGCCAAGTATGACTACGCTGCATTCATAGCTGACAAAATCCATGATCAGTTCATGAGATTGGAAAATGAGAGAGTGTTCAAGTATTCCACAGTCTTGTATCACCTTTTCTTATATTACCAAATAGACAAATTCTCATTCTCTGTGAATAAGCTTGATACCAGAGGTAATCCTAGATCATTCATTTTTTGGACCTCCATCTTCCACTACTCATACACTTCTCCCTATTCATACAATGAATTCATAGATCAATTTGTCTATCCTATAACCACCATGCTGACAGGCATTCTCCTCCAAGAATCAGTGATGATATCAAGAGAATCTTGCAACTATCAAAGCAGTACAAGATAGGTGACTAGTACATGTACCAGAATCACACTTAGATCTCAATCTATGGTTGTGAGCTCCCTCCTTTCAAGCTGCCTAAGTATGTCCCTATGAGATTGTTTGCCTTGCAATATTACAGGCAAATGTTAAACTCTCACCAAGTTCATTTCACCAAGGCAAAGAAGAAAGCCCAGCTGAGAATCAAAGACCACTTAGGCCCATTTGTGTGCAACAACAGAAAAGCAGGGAAAAGAGCAGAAGAAATTATAGAAACAATAATGAAACTAAAGAAAAGCTTTGGTTGGGCTTATGACCCACATGGTTTAATTTGTGATAGGAGAATAAAACATACATTGTCACCCTATATCCATCACAAAATCCACGAGATCGAACAATATGCAAATTTGAATGAATGGAGGGAAGTGACTTTGATAGATGAGGATAGTGGTAAAGTTGAATTTGACAATGTGATGAAAGATTTGGAGAAGAGGCTTGACCTAGTGATCCAGGTGGATGTTGGTGGCCACCCACCTATCCCATTTGGACCCCCACAATTGTCTCTTTCAGCATTTTCAGTTTCCTTAATTGTAGCACAACTTACTATTTTTAGCAGTTTTTCGGGTCCTGAACTTCCGGAGGCGTTTTGAGGCCCTAAACGACGTTTTTTGGGAAATCTGGGGGCAACATGGGTCCATGGAATGGACCGATGTTGGCCATTCCAATAGTGGTAGTTTTCGGATAGATCTTTCTAACGAGCTATCATACGCGTCAAACGGAGATCGTATGCCAAAGTTACGACCCCGGGAAATTGATGTACCAATTTACCCAAAACGGGGCCCACAATTTGGCGTTTCATCTTCTAAGGGACGGTTTTGGAATGTGAAGGGTTTTCCATTGTTTCTCAATAATAAATAGGCCTTCGAGCCTCATTGTAACACAAGTTCGGAACAGTTCAGAGACATGTAGCCGCACATCTCTTCTCAGAGATAAGCTGCCATCGTCCTAGCTGGTTTATTTCCAATTCTGGTTGTAAGCATATTTCGGTATTTTCCATTAATGAAATAAAGTGTTATTTCCGCTGCATCTCTTTATTATGGTTATCGCATCTCTGTATTTATGGTTATCTCTGTAATCTTTTGCGTTCCTATTTAAATCCGGATCAGTGGTATCAGAGCGGTCTGCTTTTTTCTCTGTTTTTCTTTGCAT
>APFE031121223.1:0-11519 GCA_000404065.3 Pinus taeda | reverse complement strand
GAATTACCACTCCTCAAACTCTCAAGATAAAAGGACATATCAAGAAGAAAAAGGTGCAAGAAGTGAAAGATAACATCGAGAAAGAAGAAATGAATCCAACCATATCTTGTAATTCATTGTCGAAATTACCACTCCTCAAACTATCAAGATAGAAGGACATATCAAGAAGAAAAATGTTCAAGAAGTGAAAGATCACATCGAGCATCAAGAAATGAATCTGACCATATCTTGTAAAGGATTGGAAGAAATTACCACTCCCAAAACTCTAGAGATAGAAGGACATATCAAGAAGAAAAAGGTTCAAGCAGTGAAAGATCACATCGAGCATCAACAACAAGTTCTCCAACTTTTAAAGGATAACGCCACTTCGGTGCAAAATCAAACAAAACAATAGGTAGATCAACATCGTAGTAAAAAATGTTTTGATGTAGGTGACTGGGTATTTTTTACTGCTACATCTCAAGAAAGCTATTTATGAGAAGGAAATGTTGGCAATACTACATGCACTTAAAAAATGGCGACCTTACTGAATGGGAACACTCTTCAAGGATGAGGATGTGGAAGCATTGTTTTGTGCTATTTCTATTATCCAACCAGATTGGATAAATGAAACAAGGGATGAATGGAAGAAGGACGAAGAAGTACGGCCACTTATTCAAAAGTTGCAAAAGATCCCAATTCAAACAATATTGTTAGAAATTGAAGAGGAAGGAAAAATCATATTGGAACCTACAGCAGTCACAGAAACAAGAACCCGACAGCTACGAAATCGATCAATTTCAGAGTATATCATCAAGTGGAAGAACTTACCCGCTGAAGGTTACACATGGGAGGACAAGAATTTTATACAAAAGCATCAAGAACTACTCAAGCGTTGAGGACAACGCTTTTTGAAGGAGAGGGGCATGTTAGTCCCCTATACTACTAGTGTAACCCCTTATTGTTATTAGTACAAACCACTTATTATATTTATGTACCCATGTAGAGCCCATATTGTTACTATTGTGCCCCATAGGAGCCCACTATTATTATTATTGTGCCCTTACATTATTATTGTTATGTCGGCTCTGATTATGTTATGAACCCTTAGACTCCTATATATAGAAAGGAGGTCTTTTCATTTGTATCATCCAAGAATTGTTCATTTATGTAGTGTAAACGAGGTTGCCCCCTCGAAGAGGCTGAATTCTAAGGCGTGGATCTCTCTTTTCTATCTTTTTGTGAGCTGGTTTCATAACATACTCTATAGTGGGTATTCATATATCGGGTCACTTTTGTTATTAAGTTTCTTGGAATTCCTATTCAAACAAATAAGATGATTGCATGCTTGTGTTACTGCTGGTTAAGTGACTGTTCTTAAGTTCCATGCTTGTAATTGAACTTAATGTGATAATTCCTTGTTTCTTTGAGTATTGTTGATTCCTGTGTGACCTTTTGGGCATCACATGCTTTACAGTTGTCTCTGTAAGCTTGTCATGCTAGTTGGACCTTCAAGAGGTGCCTTGGGATCTCTGGATTGAGATTGCCTTGTTATCCATAAACTATTGAGGAACTGAGGAGACTATAAGTATTGAAGGGTTGAATGGGCAAGTCCCTGTTTAATATTCTATGTTTTCTTCCATTAAGGACCTAAAGGAGAAGAAATTTTTGTAAGCTTAAAAGAGATAGCACCAATCTGTGCTTCATATATCCTAGATAACAATGTTGAAGTGTGGGTGTGAGTTTAACGTTTGTAGAACTAATGTGGTAGAGCCATGGTTGTGAACCTTCACAAATGTCCCAGGCAAAAGCCCTATCTCATTCCCTTAACCTTAACACCTGATCCATGGTGACGACGGGATTCATCAAGCCGAATAAGGGATGTCTTCAAGGCTAGATCAATAACCATAAAATTGCAAGCATAACTCAATGCAAGGCCATCATAATGAGTGGCGAAGATTAAGTTGGTAAAACTATAAAAAACTGGCAAGGGTCTGGGATGACATAATCTAGGATAAGATGCATCCCATAATTCCATAAAATTGCACAAAGGGAAGAGCCGCGATGACAAGGACTGGGCGGAATTGGAAAGGTCGTCAATTTGGTACCACTTATGGACCAATCACAAGAAGTTGCACACTGCGCATGTGGCCCCACGTTACACTTAATCCGAGAGGCTATTTCCCTGAAGCATGAAGAGGAGCATGCATTAAGGAGGAGTGGGATGACATGATCCTGAGCTACGGTGGCATACATATGTTCCCAACAAGCTGCTCATCAAAGATATGCATGTAGAAATTAATGTGTAGATTCTAAACTACACATGAAATTTTCTAAATCACAAGACTGAAATCTACTCTACTCATCCACAGAAGCAAATTCATGACCGATAATACAAATTATTAACATGCATCAAGATTCAACATATATATTTAGAGATTTATCTAGGGGAAAGAAAATGCTCATAACCCCATACCATCTTTATTTCATTAATCAAATATTATAGAAGAAATACAATGCTTGCTCAAGCCTGAGCACACCCTGCACTAGTATAGTCTATCTATCTACCTCACAAGCTGACTTTGGCCAATACTTAACCAATTTTCCTACCTTCCAAGCTCCTATTTCCTTGCATTGTCTGATGAGGAATTAGCCCCTATTGATTAGGGAATTTTCTCATTGAGAATTGCACAATTCCTTTAGGCCCTTCTTTGACTGCATGCAACACTTGTACAACTTGGAAAATTCTACAACTAATAGTACATTGCCCTTGAACTCCAATATCAATTGCGTAACTCAAATTTCATGCTTGCATGAGTTAATTTAGGTTGATTGATCAGTTAAATGGTTAAACACTGAAGTTGCACCCCACTACTAGACCTCCCACTAGTTCCTCCAATAGTTGGAACTAGTTTAACTAACCTTAAATCAATTCCATTGAATTAAATTGTTACAACTAAAATTAACTCAACCTAGGCTCCTAAAATTTAGGAATCATTGTACAAAACTCAAGTTTATGGCCCCAACTAAAATGAAATAAAATAACTAAGTGATAACAACTATTTCAACTCAGTTAACTCATTCAAGTTGTCTAGTGATGTGGAATTTCGATTTTCTCCTAATTTAATCAAAGGAAAAATTAAATTAGGAATTTCTTGCTGCATTTTCAACACTCCCTCTTAGCAAGAAGGGGATTATCACCCACCCTTATCCTGAATATGTGGAATGTATTGCATGCAATGCTTCTCTTTATTGCTACTGCTACTGCAACATCTGCAACTGAGAAACATCGTACATAAGCATCCAAATAAAATTAAAAAAGAAATATTGAATCAATCTGCAACTATCCATTGGGAAAAATGTGCTGCTGCTAATTCTGCTACTGAGCCTCTTGCTTTGCTCTCCTTAGTATCTAACTTTCATTGATCCTCATACCACTGAATACTGTGGGCACTTGTAGCAAGGTAATGGTCGATGAGACAAACACACCTCAATGGACCTTGCCCAAATTTCTGCAACTTTTGGACTATGGCTTAACATCACCCCACCTCACACCTAAAGGTATGGTTGCATGTGCTCCCTCTGCCTACTTGGCTCGAAATTTCCCCCTACTGGAGGTCTCTTCTTGAGTGTATGATGCCACTCCATCTCCTCTCTTCTTCTCCATTTTTGGCTGCTCCACAACTTTTAGAGGCTGCTTCTAAGGCTCCATTTTGAGAGGTAAATTATGCTCCCTCTCAACCATCAAGTCTCTAAAATTTTCCTTGCTCCTAAAGGCTTCGCATGCATCTTCTACCTCAAGTGAATACATGTTCTTAACTCTAGCACCGATCTGTTTGAACCACCTTCCCCATAGATATGCGTGTTAGAAAGGATTTACCTTTATTAAAGATCACATAATAACCGTGGTCTTCCAACATTTATATGAAGACAAGATTATTCCTTAGACCCGGAAAAAGCAACACACCTTTGTGCTTGAGAGGGGAGCCCAAATCCCTTTGAAAATTAACTGTACCAATATCGACTGCACTATCCCTTCCATCGTCTCCAAAAACAATGTTCCTCTGGAGATATTTCTCCTCCAAGTCGCTGAAGAATTCTCTATTCCCCATCATGTGGAATGAGGAACCACTATCTAGATGCCACATATTCCCCATTATGATGCTGACCATGCATGCAATGAGAGTGAAATCAAGCTCTAACTGTGAAGCCTAAGATTCACCTCCTGCAACTACTGTAGGTTCCTTCTTGCTTTCCTTATTCTGTGGACACTTTGTGGCATAGTGTCAGAATTCATAACAGTGAAAGCACTTATTTTGGACAAGTATTCCTGCTTTCCCTCTTGGCTGGAATGAGCCTCACCTTGGGACTTCTTCTCTTTGGCCTTCTTTCCCTTGCTGACTAATGAAAATTCCTCTTCCTCTTCTTTGGAAGAGGTCCCACCTCTGTTGCTCTGCCTTATTTGTTCCTGTACTAGATCAGACCATAACCTCTCCCAGCTTGGTAGTTTCTCTCTACCATTTACTGAATCGTGATAACTATGCCAACTCTTGGGAAGGCATAAGAGGGCTAGAGCTACCAGATATTCTTCAGGGACAGTAACACCAACCCCGCCAAGTTCTTCATGACACTGTGTAAACCTGCTCAGGTACTACGTAATTGTTTCATTCTTTTGCATCTTGATAACTCAAAGCTTGTCCTTGAGTGCCAGATTCCTATGGTCGTGATTGTTCTCAAACAATTCTATCAGTGTTTTCCACATCGCGAATGAATTTTATTTCCCATGGAGATTTGAGACAATATGATCCTAAACTCCCTCCAATATGATCCTCCTTGCTTTAGCCAAATCCTTTTTCCACCGAGCAAGATCCTGGGCATCATATGATGGGGGATTTTCTACATATGTCTCGATGTATTCTAGTATCCCATTATCATCTGATACTTTCTTGATGCAGATCTTCCATGTCACAAAATTTGTGGTTCCTTCCAAAGCATACTCGAGTATGAGTCCATTGAAAGCCATATTCTCAGTCCTGGAGAAAACCTGTAACACTGATATTCAATTTTGAACATCCTGCAATGACAACTTCAAAATATATTATCTACTATTAATCTAGCTACCATGTAGAAATTAATGTGTAGATTCCAAACTGCTCATGAAATTTTCTAAATCACAAGACTAGAAGCTACTCTACTCGTCTATGGAAGTAAATTCACGATCGAGAATACAAATCATTAATATGCATCAACATTCAACACATATACACAAAGATTTATCTAGGGGAAAGCAAATGCTTAAAACCCCTTACTATATTTATTGCATTAATCAAATAATAGAGAATAAATACAATGCTTGCTCAAGCTTGATCACACCGTACACTAGTATAGTCTATCTATCTACCTCACAAGCTGACTCTGGCCAATAATTAACCAATTTTATTGCCTACCAAGATCCTATTTCCTTGTGCTGTTTGATGAGGAATTAGCCCCTATTAATTAGGGGAATTTCTCATTGAGATTTGCACAATTCCTTTAGGCCCTTCTTTGACTGCATGCAACACTTGCACAACTTGGAAAATTTTACAACTGATATTACACTGCCTTTGAACTCCAATCTTAACTAGGTAGTTCAAATTTCATCCATGCATGAGTTAATTTAGGATGATTGATCAATTAACTGGTTAAACACTGAAGTTAAACCCCACTAATAGACCTCCCACTAGTTCTTCCAACAGTTGGAACTAGTTTAACTGATCTTAACTCAATTTAACTGAATTAAATTGTTACGACAAAAATTAACTCAACCTAGGATCCTAAAACTTAGGAATCACTGTAAAAAACTCAAATTCATGGCCCCAAATCAAATTAACTAAGCTAATTGAGTGATAAAAAACATTTCAACTCAGTTAACTCATTTAAGTTGTCTACTAATGTGGAATTTCGATTTTCTCTTAATTTAATCAAAGGAAAAATTAAATTAGGAATTTCTCGCTGCATTTTCAACAATGCATACCCACAAATGGGTCATATTGGAGGGTGAACCCCGGAGGAAAACAACAAGTGCAATATTGCAATGGCCAGGTAACATAGCCCGAGAGATGGAAATTATTGCCGGAAGATAATGACCTGTTAAGTGGTTGGAACACACACACACACACACACACACACACACACATAATGGTGTGTATATGTATAAGCGTTACATTTTAATGCAAAATGCGGGGTTGTGGAACTTGAGCCCATGAATTGGTCGATAACCATTATACCATTTTCCATGTGGCATTGGGAGGTTAGCTAGGGGGTATAGCCATGTCGTTGAGACAATGATGTGGTACTATCTAATTTGGAAGAACTATAATGGACACATCTCTTGATCCAATGGTTAGATTAAGGTAAATTTTTATATCACCGGAATCATCTTGATGAGACAAATGCAATGATGATGCTAAACTCATGCTTTAAGTGATTTGAAAACATCAAAATTTTTAGACCCCATTTCCATAACAACACCTTGGATCTTGGGTCAACATAGCAATTGTCCTCCTCCTAACCTGTGTTTTATAGGGGATTAGGAGGGGAGATGTTACAGAGTGGTATCAGAGTGTTCAAGTTCAACACTTGGAATGGATGGGTTCTATCATGGGAAATTAACTATGAAATCCCCACAAGGAGGCCTTGTAGTGATTCTTTTTTTAGAAATTAATTAAACAAATGTTGATGTGTTAAAAGCCAGTCTATTGTTGTTTGAATGACATAGTTACTCTCTTCCCATGTAGCATGGACTTACAATTGACATGTTTCATCATGATTGATGAGCTAATGGATATACCGAAAGATGTATATTTTGTGGACTATGCAAGCCTATGTATTAATAATTTGTTGATTGACTAACATTAGTATACTAATATGGCTTGTTTTTTTCAACCAAGGTTGCCATAATCATTATGTGAAAGAAGGATCATGTACATGGTTTCTCATTGTTTATTTATACTATTTCTATGTGCCTAACAATTGTGCACAAATGACAACACAGAATGTAAGATAGCATTAGATGAAGATCACCCATAATAGTAGAAGGTTGTACACCATAAATCTCGATGATCAAGAAATGATCAACAATATGGTAGAATATAGTTTTGATTGCACAACTCAGGCATGATGAAGTAAGGAAAATTGATGAAGAAAGATCAGTTGGCCAAGAGGGAAGGGACAAACTCTCCTGATTAGATGGATACCTTGAGGAGCCTAAGGGTTGAGGTCAAAATATTTAAGGCAAACAATGAATATTGGTAAGAGCTCAGGAAAAAAAGCTAAAATCAATGTAGTCATCTTGTAAAGCCTCTCAGACTTACAAAGAGAAGAAAAAAGAGTTGGGAACTAGTCACAAAGGCAAGATAGCCTTTGGGAATTAGAAGAAGAAACAAATGGAGTAGATGGTAGTAGGTCTAGGAAGAGGCATATGCAGGAGAAAAAAGACACGGTGAAGGGATGTGTACCCCTAAGTATCCCAAGAGGAAGAACTAGCACCTATGTGCACTAGTCTGGTAGATATTCCAACTCTACTACTAGGAGGCATCATCACCATCATCATCATTAGAGAAGGAGAGAAAAATATTATATGCCCAAGGAATCTGTGGAAGCCAAGCCGCCCACATTTGATGGAGATACGAGGAAGGATGAAGATGCAGAAAATTGGCTGTTGGGTATGAAAAAATTCTTCAGAGTCCATGATTATTTTGAAAACATGAAAGCCAAGATTGCCACCTATAGCTTGAAGGGGAAAGTAGACATATGGTGGGAGGATATGTCATAGGTATTTCTGAAGAGAAGATGAAAAATCAATATTTATCGGAGTGATACTATGACAATAGAGAAAAATAATTATATGAGCTTAAGATGGGACAAATGATGGATGACGAGTATTCCACCAAATTTCTAGAATTGTTAATATATGTGCCATATTTGAGAGATGAGAAGGCCAAGATTCAAAGGTTCATCAATGGGTTTCCTATGATATTCAAAGACCGAATTGAATTGTTGGAACCTCAACCTTAAATGATGCCATTAAGAAATTGAAATATTGCTATGATCAAGCAAAGCGTAGGCCGAAGATCAAAGGTGAATGGAGAGAAAATTAAGTCTGGGAGATTTCGTGTGCATTTGAACTCAGTGGTATGCCCACAACAACACATTTAAAGTTGTGGCCATTGAGTGAATATCGCATATTATTGGGCATAGATTGACTGTACATGCATAAGACCAAAGTGGATTATTTTATGAAAGTAATTGAATTCTGGGATGATGTTGGGAAAAGGAAAATATCACAAGGCAAGCGAAAACCAATTTCAGTTAGAGTAATCACAACAATGTAAGCTAAACATGGTTGCCTAAAGGGATATAAATTATTTTCTATGAAAATATCTAACGATAAGGAAGCTAGTGACAACACTAGACAAGAAGAAATTGACATACTAAAAAAATATCGTGCTGCAACAATATGAGGATGTGTTCCTGTACACATACTTGGGTTACCTCCTCATAGGGAGGTCAATTTATCTATTGAATTGGTGCCTGAAGTAGCACCAATTTCCAAAGCACCATATCAGATGAGTGCGCCAGAGCTAGTTGAGTTAAAATTGCAGCTGGAAGAGATGATTGATAAAGGTTACATATAACCAAATGTGTCATGATGGGGAGCTCTAGTAATGCTTGTGAAGAAGAAGGATGGGAAACTTTGAATCTATATTCATTGCAGAAAATTAAACAAAGTAACCATTAAGAACCAATATTTTTTTCCATGGATTGATGGTTTATTCGATTAATTGAAAGCAGCAACAATATTCTCCAAAATTGATTTGAGGTCTAGATATCATCAAGTGAATATCAAAGAAGAAGATATTCATAAAACTCATTTCCAAACAACATACAAACACTATAAGTTTGTAGTGGTACCCTTTGGGCTTACTAATTCCCCTGATACTTTCATGTGTCTAATGAATAGTTTTTTGCGTCCTTATCTGGACAAATTTGTCATTATTTTTGTTGATGATATATTAGACTTGTATCCAAGAACTGAAAAAGAGCATGAAAAAAACATAGTTGCGTGTTACAATGGTTGAGAGAACACAAGCCTTATGAAAATCTTAGCAAATATGCATTCTTTTGATCACAGATACAATACTTGGGGCACATTATCCCTAGGGAGGGAATATCAGTTGATCCAAAAAAGATCAAGGCTATCATGGAATGGCCAACACCGAAGAATGTGAATGGGGTTAGATCTTCTTGGGATTGGTAGGCTACTACATGATATTAATCAACAACTTCACCAATATAGGCTACCCAATTACATCCTTGGAAAGGAAAGGAAAGAATTTCTAGTGGATAGTTGAATGTGCAACAAGCTTCGAGTAGTTGAAGCAATTTCCCACTAATGCACTTGTGTTGAGGATTGCAGATCCAGATATAGATTTTGTAGTATGCACAAATGCATGTAAGGAAGGAATCAGTGGAGTATTTATGTATGGAAGGTCATGTGGTTTGCTATGAGTCAAGGAAATTAAATGGGAAAGAGGTAAATTATGTGACTCATGATCTAGAGTTAGCTGCCATTATTCATGCATTGAATATGTGGAGGCATTATCTCAAACAGAAAATTCACACTCATGACAGATCATGCTGAACTCAAATATTTATTTGATCAACCTAAGTTGAATGCAAGACACGCTAGGTGGTTGGATACACTTAGCGAGTTTAACTTTGAAAGCATCTATATCAAAGGCAAGGAAAACAAGGTTGATGACGCACTCAGTAGAATGATTCAATTGAAAAACCTAGCAACTATAAGCTCTTATGAAGTGGACCTAGTGAAAAGGGTAAAAAATACAAGACAAAAAGATGAAAAATATCAGCAAGTGAAGGAAAATTTGGAACAAGAAGGTGAGGATGAGGAATGTCATCTTACAAGTGATGGCATAGTTAGATTCAAGGAAAAATCTATGTATCAAATAATGATGGTTTTGAAGAGGCTTATAAAGAGAGAGTTTTATGAGAACCAATACTCCATCCATCTAGGATATCAAATGATTATCACGACCATCAATTTTTATTATTATTTCCCTAATTTAAAGTGGGAAGTGGATGGTTTTTTTGCTAAATGCATAACATGACAACAAGTGAGAGTTGAATGAAAACACCCAATAGGTTTATTACAACCCATTCCCATTTCAAAATGGAAGTGTCAAGTAATATTTATGGATGTCATTACATGATTACCAATAACTTCTTGGCAGCATGAAGCCATTATGGTGGTGATTGACAAGTTAAGCCAGGTGGATGATTTTGTGGTGACAAAATCCACCAACTCAGCAAGCAAGGTAGCTCAATTTTTTATGAAGGAAATCATGAGGCTACGTGAAGCCCCAAAGAATATTATCTCATATAGAGATTCCAAGTTCAGTTCCAAGTTTTGAAAGGAGCTATTTGCAAGTTTGGGGACTAAATTGGCATTTAGTACTACCTATCATTCACAAACGGATGGAAAATAGAGATGCGTTACATAGTATTTTGTCACACCTCCTGCAATTCCCTGTGTCATACCTTGGAGTGCCCAAAAATTGAAAACTATGCAGCGTACCTATCCTGATATTCGTTCCAGATCCTCCCTGAAGACTAATGAAAATTTTCCTTGAGTTTTTCCTAAGAAAAATGAGCTCAAAACCCTAATTTCTGGGTCAACAGAACTGTGACACTGCCCTCTTGTATTGATGATAGGTTGAGCCTTGCGTTGCCAGCGCGACTTTGGTCTAGATAATCACACTGATCCCTAAAAGGAAAGTTTTCCCAAATAGGAGGAGAAGCTTCGTGATCTAGAGGCTTCCAAAATGATGAGCTGGATGATGTTCATTATGGATGTGGTCAAATTCTCCTAATATTATCCTGTGATATTATCCCGATGAGGTTCCTCCTTGAGATGAGGACCTTCCCCTATATTTGGTGAGATCCTAACTCCCTCTCCCTACCTATATATTCATTCCCCTCCATTACCAAATGGTTGGTCTCTGATTATTTTCACCCTTATGCTGAGATAGCGCCTACATGCTATTCACTTTGGCTTGGAGAAGGAGTGTTGTATAGGTAAATGCCCTCTACGGACAGAGGCGATCCCACTAGCCTAAATGGGGTCTAGCAACAATCAAACAATGCTAACATGCATGTTCCTAATTTCAAAGTAAAGGCTAATGATGAGAGCCTACCTCGAATCCAACGCTTATATTCGTAGAAGAGTCGTCGCTTCCGTTCTTTCACTTCAGCTGGTCACAATCCTCATGATCCTCGTGAACGGACACTTGCACATGCAAAGAACAAGACAAATACAAGCATAAAATCCAAGAAATGCAACTATGTATCAGTCAGAAAGGATACGAATCAAACATCATTATAAAGACAATATGAGTGGAACCATAATGATAGTCATCTATTATTATTGATAAACAAAAGAGAATACAACCAAGTTCTGACGTCAAATCCTCCTTTGGCTG
>APFE031121216.1:0-12220 GCA_000404065.3 Pinus taeda | reverse complement strand
TATAAAGTGAAGAGAGGGAAGAAGAGAGATATGGAGAGAGGGAGGGAGGGACAAAGAGATTGATAGATATGGAGTGAGAGAGCATGTGTGTTTGGGGGGTGAGATGGAGAGACAAATAAGGAGATATGGAGGGAGATATAGATATAGATGGAGGGGGGATAGAGGGAAGAATATTTCTTGCACTAGATTCATTGATTTCAGTGTATATGGTGATTTCTAATCCTATTTGATTGCTTGCACTAAATGCATTGATTTTAGTGTAGATGTAATTCGATGTATGATGGTACATTAATTTTAAATTGATTGGATTAACATTATGCATTGATTTCAGTGTAAGCACAACATATTATTGACAATGTACATTGACTTTTGTGCTATTGTAATTCAACCTATTAACACTGGAGAGAAAGAGAGACAAGGTATGATGCTTACTACAATAGCTCAAGCTAAATATTTAAATGGTTTACGATTTAACCTGTCCTTCTCATATAATCGATAGAAAAGATGACAAAAGTAACAAGGATGACAACAAGAATAGTAGAAGAAAATAGTTTGATATTAATCACAATGAAGACTAATTTTAATTGGCTATATTCTTATTATTCAAATTTTCTATCATTCAACACTATTAAATTGTCACTTTACATTCAAAAATTTCATTTCATCATTAAAGTTATTAACAATATTTATCATCTCAACAATTAAAATTAAAATGACCAAATTCATCTCAGACATATTTAGCATATTTAAAGTGATTGTATTAATATTAGATTAATTTACATATTATTGATAAAATTAATCACATGTTCATTATGTTTCCTTTGGCCGCACATTACTGAAACTAGCCTAGATCCATCTTAACTCTGGATCTATCAAGCACCAAGAGGGATCAAATCTCTCGAGGTGCAAACCTTTCCTCAAGTTTTGATCCCTCTTGGCGCCTGATAGATCCGCAGTTAAGATGGATCTGGGCTAGTATATATAAACTTGCCTTAAAAATATTTCAATATTCAACTCTAAGTAATAATATTGATAGGTATTTAAAAAAAATAATAATAATAGAAAAATATTGTAATACTTTAAGTAATTTTAATACATGAAATTAATATTGAAAATATCTAGTGTGATTTGAATGGTTGCCACCAGAGATTAGTTACAAACTAATTTTATAAGTGAAACTACTTTACATTGAAATAAAATATCACTTTAGAACATTTTAATAACCTAACTGAATCTATTCATGAAAGTAGAATTTGGATACATTTTTGCAGCATATCTCAGAGAGTTTTTTTTTCTCAACACTTGAATCATAAAGTTGTCGTCGGGCATTGTCTCTATTGTGACAATTTTTTTTTTGAAGGCATTCCTTGATTTACTCTTCACCTCTTATTGTGAGCATTTTTTGGTGGTGGAGCCCAAGGTGGATTCCAAAATAATGTGGGCATCGGTATTTTGTGTTTGGTTTTTCTGTCAATTTTGTTGTTTGTACAGTGTAATACTCAAATAATACATTGTGCATGTAGTTCCTCAACCCTTACTCCTTATTTGAAAATCACCATTAAGTATGGCCGCATGCATTTATGCTCTCATTTTTGTTATTCGAGTGTTGCTATTTGGTGGTGGACCCCAAGGTGGATCCCAAAAGAATGTGGGTGATGGTATTTTATGTTTGGTTTTGCTGTCAATTTTATTGTTTGTACAACGTAAGACTCAAACAATACACTTTTCATGCAAGTCCCTCGGCCCTTACTCCTTATTTGAACACGACCGCTAAGTATGGCCGCATGCATCTTTGCTCTCACAATGTTGTTTTTCCAAGTTTGTCGCAAGTCTCTTCTCATTGTTGTCATTGGGTGATGGTACCCAAGTTCAAGATAAATTTTCAGTGTGAGGATAGAAGGTTTCAAAGCGATGCCTTCATGAGATGTAAATATAATATCACAACATGCTTCTTCTAACAACGTTGTGCATGTATAAACAAATAATTATCAAGCATGTCAAAATAATTACCATGTTACTATGATGATTCTCGTACCAGCACACGTTCTTATCCAAAGGAAACCATTGTAACCATCCATTTCGCTTAAAGGATACTATCAACTTATCTTTGCTTTTCATGCATGTAATTATATAAAAACTTATTCAAAGAGACCTATCCCCTTAGCTTCTTCTTTGTGCATGTAACTAAGTAATATTTCCAATACAGTAGATATTATTATAATACATAAAAATGCATGCCCCCTCCTAAGGGAAAGCTGACATGATAGACACCATAATCGTGCATGCAAATGCAAGTCTCTTTTTGAAAAGCATCTTTCTCAAGATAGAGCTATCTACAAAATTTATTGTATGCAAAAAGACATGCATTGCTCTAAAACAAAACTAATGTGTTATTCATTATTTCTTGCATGCAAATATATGTATTTTACAAAGGAAAGCTAGTTCATTTATTGCAAGTAATTGCTTGTTTTACTTTCCAGAATCTAACATGATACTTATTATTTTCTGCACACAAATCCATGTTTCTCTCTAAAAGATCTAACACAATAGTTCGATTTTCATGCATGTTATCAACTATTGTTTCTATGCTTCTGCATATGTGTTATTTTCAATAACCCAACATAGTTTCTTTATTTTTTTATGTAAAAAGTCCTTATGCATTTGTTTCCATGAAAGTATCGTAACAAATTTCTCATGCATTTGTTTTCAAGAAAGTATCATAACAAAGTTCTCATGCATTTGTTTCAAGAAAGTATCATAATCAACCTTTCTTTTGGGCATAAGAACTAAAATAATAATAATTTTAACCTTTTATTCGTTAAACCATGCAATTAAATCAAACTATCCAATATACAACACATAAATCATTTATCCTTTTACCCACCAAAACTTATTAATATTGAAAATGTTTAGTGTGATTTGAATGGTTGCCGCCAAAAATTAGTTACAAACTAATTGTAATAAGTGAAGCTAATTTACGTAAAAATAAAATATCACTTTAAAACATTTTAATACCTAACTGAATATCTTCATGAAGGTAGAATTTTGATAAATTTTTGTGGCATATCTGAAAGAGTTTTTTTTCTTATCACTTGAATCTTGAAGGTGTTGTCGGGCATTGCCTGTATTATGACAGTATTTTAAATTATTTTTTTTAAGGCATTCCTTGCTTTACTCTTCACCTCTTATTGTGAGCATTGTTTGGTGGTCAAGCCCAAGGTGGATTCCAAAAGAACGTGGGCAACGATATTTTATGTTTGGTTTTGCTGTCAATTTTGTTGTTTGTATGGTGTAAGACTCAAACAATACACTGTGCATGAAGTCCCTCAACCCTTACTCCTTATTTGAACACGACCACTAAGTATGGCCACATGCATCTTTGATCTACTTTTTTTTATTCAAGTGTTTTTTTCCAAGTTTGTAGCAAGTCTCTTCTCATCGTTGTCATTGGGTGATGGTACCCAAGATTCAAGATAAATTTTTAGTGTGAGGATAGAAGGTTTCAAAGCGATTCCTTCATGAGATGTAAATATAATATCACAACATGCTTCTTTTAACAACATTGTGCATGTATAAACAAATAATTATCAAGCATGTCAAATAATTACCATGTTACTATGATCATTCTCTCACCAGCACATGTTCATATCCAAAGGAAACCACTGTAACCATCCATTTCACTTAAATTATAATATCAACTTATCTTTTTTTTTTTGTGCATGTAATTAGATAAAAAACTTATTCAAAGAGAGCTAGTCCCTTAGCTTCTTTGTGCATGTAACTAAGTAATCTTTCCAATAAAGTAGATATTATTATAATACATAAAAATGCATGCCCCCACTAAGGGAAACCTAACATGATAGACATCATTATCGTGCATGCAAATGCAAGTCCCTTTTCGAAAAGCATCTTTCCAAAGATAGAGTTATTTACAAAATATATCGTATGCACAAAGACATGCATTGCTCTAAAACAAAACTAATGTGTTAGTCATCATTTCTTGCATGTGGGTATATATATTTTACAAAGGAAAGCTAATGCATTTAGTGCAAGTAATTACTTGTTTTACTTTTCAGGATCTGACATAATACTTATTCTTTTCTCCATACAAATCCATGTTTCTCTTTAAAAGTCTAACACAATAGTTCTATTTTCATGCATGTAATCAACTATTGTTTCTATGCTTCTACATATGTGTTATTTTCAAGAACCCAACATAGTTTCTCTATTTTTTTAGGTACAAGTTCTTATGCATTTATTTCCAAGAAAGTATCATAACAAATTTCTCATGTATTTGTTTTCAAGAAAGTATCATAACAAATTTCTCATGCATTTGTTTCAAGAAAGTATCATAATCAACATTTCTTTTGGGCATAAGAACTAAAATAATAATAATTTTAACCTTTTATACATTAAACCATGCAATTAAATCAAACTATCCAATATTCAACACACAATTTATTTATCCTTTTACCTACAAAAACATATTAATATCGAAAATATTTAGCATGATTTGAATGGTTGCCACCAAAAATTAGTTACAAATTGATTGTAATAAGTGAAACTAATTTACATTGAAATAAAATATCACTTCAGAATATTTTAATAACCTAATTGAATCTATTTATGAAGGTAGAATTTTGATACATTTTTGTGGCATATCTCAAAGAGTTTTTTTTTCAGCACTTGAATCTTGAAGTTGTTGTCGGGCATTACTATTTGTGACCGTATTTTAATTTTTTTTTAAGACATTCCTTTCTTTACTCTTCACCTCTTATTGTGAACACTGTTTGGTGGTGGAGCCCAAGGTGGATTCCAAAAGAATGTGGGCACCGGTATTTTGTGTTTGGTTTTTTTGTTTGTACGGTGTAAGACTCAAACAATACCCTGTGCATGTATCCCCTCAACCCTTGCTCCCTATTTGAACACAACCACTAAGTATGGCCACATGCATCTCTACTCTAATTTTTGTTATTCAAGTGTTGCTTTTCCAAGTTTGTGGGAAGTCCCTTCTCATCGTTGTCATTGGGTGATGGTATCCAAGATTCAAGATAAATTTTTAGTGTGAGGATAGAAGGTTTCAAAGCGACGCCTTCATGAGATGTAAATATAATATCACAACATGCTTCTTCTAACAACATTGTGCATGTATAAAGAAAAAATTATCAATCATATAAAAATAATTACCACATTACTATGATCATTCTTGCACCAACACACATTCATATCCAAAGGAAACCATTGTAACCATACATTTAACTAAAAGGATACTATAAACTTTTTACTCTTTTTTTTTTTTTGCATGTAATTAGATAAAAAACTTATTCAAAGAGAGCTAGTCCCTTAGCTTCTTTGTGCATGTAACTAAGTAATCTTTCCAATAAAGTAGATATTATTATAATAGATTAAAATTATGCCCCCTTCTAAGAGAAGGCTAACATGATAGCCATCTTATCATGAATGCAAATGCAAGTACCTTTTTAAAAAAGCATCTTTCCTTCTATTCTCACACTGAAAATTTAATCTTGAATCTTGGGTCCATTCACAATGGGACAACGATTGAGAAGAGACTTGCCACAAACTTGGAAAAAACAACATTGTGAGAGCAAATATGCATGCAGCCATATTTAGTGGTCATGGTAAAATAAGGATTAAGGGTATGAGGGGACTGCATGCCAATGTATTGTTTTGAGCTTACCAAACTAATGACAGCAAAAACCAAACACAAATACCCATTGCCCGCATTCTTTGGGTCCACCTTGGGTTCACTACCAAACAATTGCTCACAATAAGAGGTAAAGATAAAAGAATGGAATCGCCTAAGAAAAAAAATTATTGTCACAATAACAGGCAGTGCCGACGACTAGGTTCAAGATTTCAAGTGCTGAGAAAAAAAACTCTTGAACATATTTTGTTTTTTGGGGGGCGCCACAAAAATGTATCAAAAATCTACCTTCATGTATAGATTCAATTAGGTTATTAAAATTTTATGAAGTGATATTTTATTTCAACGTAAATTAGTTTCACTTACTACAATCAGGTTGTAACTAATTTTGACGGCAACCATTCAAATCACACTAAATATTTTCAATATTAATATGTTTTGGTGGGTAAAAAGATAAATGATTTGTGTGTTTTATATTGGATAGTTTGCTTTAATTAAATGGTTTAATCCATAAAAGGTTAAAATTATTATTATTTTAGTTCTTATGCCTTAAAGAAAGGTTGATTATGATACTTTCTTGAAAAAAATGCATGAGAACTTTGCTATGATACTTTCTTGGAAACAAATACATAAGAACTTTGTACATAAAAAAAATAGAGAAACTATGTTGGGTTCTTGAAAATAACACATATGCAGAAGCATAGAAATAATAGTTGATTACATGCATGAAAATAGAACTATTGTGCTAGATCTTTTAAAGAGAAACATAGATTTGTGTGCAGAAAAGAATAAGTATTATGTTAGATCCTGGAAAGTAAAACAAGTAATTACTTGCAATAAATGCACTAGCTTTCCTTTGTAAAATACATATATTTGCATGCAAGAAATAATGACTAACACATTAGTTTTGTTTTAGAGCAATGCATGTCTTTGTGCATACGATATATTTTGTCAATAGCTCTATCTTGATAAAGATGCTTTTCGAAAAGGGACTTGCATTTGCATGCACGAAATGATGTCTATCATGTTAGCTTTTCCTTAGAAGGGGGCATGCATTTTTATGTATTATAATAATATCTACTATATTGGAACAATTACTTAGTTAGATGCATAAAGAAGAAGCTAAGGGCTAGCTCTCTTTGAATATGTTTTTGTCTAATTACATGCACGAAAAACAAAGATAAGTTGATAGTATTCTTTAAGTGAAATGGATGGTTACAGTGGTTTCCTTTGGATATGAATGTGTATTGGTGCGAGAATGATCATAGTAACATGGTAATTATTTTGACATGCTTGATAATTATTTGTTTACACATGCACAATGTTGTTAGAAGAAGCATGTTGTGAAATTATATTTACATCTCGTGTCTGCACTTGAATAAATGTTAAAAGATCGCTTTTAAAGATTGATTATTGATTGATTAATACTTTATCTAATCATTTCACCAAAGCTTCTTGACGATAACAATGACAGGAAATGATGATGATTTGTGCAAAATACAAATTATGTTTAACATTGTGGTAGATAATAACTAATGGTCCATGCTGATGAGTATGAGTTGTAGGATGGTCCCCTGATGGCGCAATCATGCCACAAGGATATAGAGAGTGGTGATTTGTGGGTAAATGGTTTCATGGTGATTGTATTAGCTTTTAGCTAGGTTTGTTGTATTTTAATGATATTTAATTGTAATATTATATAACAATGGATAAGGGATGGTCTCTCTTATAATCGATTGACTGAGGGGTGAACACCCTCACGAGCGTTTAATAATAAAATTAAACTTTTGTTGGTTTTCACCCTACGAGGTTTCCAGGGTATATCGATGTTTAATGATGTGGTTGCATGTTGTGTCATTTCTATGACATTGATTCCTTGCATGATGTCATGTTTATATTCTCAAGAATATGATTAATTAATTTGGTTAAAGGAATCATGAAATGGATTCAAGGTTCATCATACAGTTTATGTTAATATACGGCAACAATGGTTGTTAATGGTTATCCAACTTATTATTCCTCTATTGAAAGTTACTTTATGTAATGATGAAGATTGTATCTATTAGTTAATGAGGAATTTGGATTAGTAATTTAGATAGTTACGTGTGGATAAATTGTGTAAAAAAATTCAACTCCATGCATTTTCATGCGAGGTTAACGAGGTACGTTACAAATATTTTAATATAGATTTTGTGGTACATAAATAAAAAAATTCAATGCCTATATTAAGTAAACTATTTCAAAGTCAACTCTGCATATATTTATATATTATATGAAGAAATTAGAATAAATAAATCTTTATGGTTAAAACCTAGGCCACTATTTGTTAGAATTACAAATTTAAATTGTATAGTCCATACAATCCAAGAGCCCAAGGGAACTTTCAAGCCATTGTATCATTTGTGTATTCACACGAACCTAAACAACATTATATATATATATATATTATTATATATATTAATATATATATTATATATATATATATATATATATATCTATATTATATATATATATATATAAGGGATAAATCTCTTAGTTTGAAAACCTCTCTCAAGTTTTACACTCTAAAAAAAGGTTCTGCTTATCAAAAGATTTTGATCTCCTCGGATCTTCATATATTAGTATTTAAGGTGATCTTATATTGCTTTTATAAAATTATTTTTAAAAATTAAATTGTAATATTTGGTCTATAGGGGCACCTCAATTAGAGTAATATGAAATCATGTAATATTATAGATGTAAACTAATAGATCCAAGGTTTAATCCCCCAGAAGAAAATAGAGGTAGCTACCAGTATTGATCACATATGATGCAAGTACAAAATTGTCCTAGTTGTAGATTCCTTATATATACATTTAGCTATATTTTTATATTAAAATATGTTTTAAATATAAGGAGATGTATAATTTTTTTTATCATTTTAATTTAAATAAATATTTCAAAGTTGGTTATAAATAAAATATTTTAATATCCACATTAAATAAAGAAAAGGTTTCCAATTACTTTTTAATCCAATTCTGAATTTGAAGTAATTAATAAAAGAAAATATCAGAAACATGAGATAGAAAATTAGGAGAAAAGGCTTTTAAGTCTTAATTCATTAATTTACAAAGAATGGTACATTATCCACACACACACTCACAATACAAGAGGTCTGGTAATATAGAAATGAGGCTCTGTAGAGTCCCATGACTGCTTTGTTTTTGACACTCTTTTCGTCCATTTTTCCTCTTTTCTTCATCACTATCAACTCAAATAGGCAGTAAACTATAGATTTTAACATGGTAAGGTACTCAGATGTATTACTTTTCATATTTATTAATGTGCCTTATTATTACGTTAAAATATTGCAATAGCTATAGGATTAATACGATTCTGCAATTGCTTCATGATTCCACAACTATCTCCATGGTTTGCCGGATTCTAGTATGCCAGCCAAGTAAAGAAGCACATGGGCAGATGGGGATTGATCTCCTCATGGATCTCCTCCTATTCGTCCGAGCCAAATCATCAAGGAAATCACCTAGTAGCACAGTCAAAGAAGCAAGTCAATACGTGGATAAGTGGAGCAACGAGAGTTCAGATAAATCACGACTCTCTGATTTGCTTTCCAAATAGCAAATCGTAGAGAAATGTTATTACTCCGTTATAGATTATAATTCAAACTAGGATTATTTTAAGTTTTATAAGGCATAAAAGTCTCAATCTATTGATCATGAATTCTATATATATACTCTATAAACAGAAAGTAGAGGAGGCGCATATGTAATCTTTGAATGACTGTTTGAAGTTTTATAACTCTATTCTCTTTAATTGAAGAAGCATTTTCGTCAACCTCATACGTATTTATCTATTGAATTAAAGTTCTAAAACGTACTATTTTGTGGAGGGTCCCTGTAGATGATTGAGGTTCAATCTTTTATGTTTAGCTCAGTGATTTTGTTTCGTTTTTTCCAAAATTCCATTATCGTAGCTTCAGTTTCTTTATAGTCATTTGTTTACAATATTTTATTTTTGTTATCTACCAATTTAAATAATTTATATGAATTCTAAAATAGAACCATGTATATAATCTTGTTGGCTTACATGGGCCTGACCCAGTTTCAGAAGAATTATTTAGCCAAACAAATTCCGCAATTACCAGCCCTTTCGGCAACAGCCCGCGGAGCGTGGACTGAGGTCTCTCCCAAGGTAGCAGGGGAGGGTGTTGGAACCAGGTTTCCGTACCCTTGGGATGTCTTGATGTGGTCTGGAGGTTTCGCGCACCGTTTCGGTGCTTCGCACCACTTTGCTTCATGCAGATCCAGTCCCAAAATACTCCTTAGTACTTATTAATGCGTTGTTTATAGAGTCAATCTACTTTTTGTGGTCTTTAAGCAAACATTTATCAGAATTAACCAATTCGTGCACTTAGAACAGATACTGTTAGGTCCCTATAATACCAGTGATTACCCCATTACTATTGTAGTTGTAATTCCTTATTACATATTGTTGAGCCCCTATTGTCCCCATATTTTTATTACTGTGCCCCATAGATCCTCTATTGTATATTTTGTGGATTTACATTTTATTGTTAGGTCGGCTGGGTTAATATTGTGATCCATAGACTCTTATATATAGAAAGGAGGTTTTGTCATTTGAATCATCCAAGAATTGTTCATTTGTGTAATGTAAAGGAGGTTTCCCCCTCAAAGAGGCTGCATTCTAAGGCGTTGATCTCTCTTTTCTATCTTTCAGTGAGTTGGTTTCATAACATTTGGTATCAGAGCTTTGGATTCTAGGGTTTTGCTGCTCCAAATAGGTCATCATGGCATTTTTACTATAACTTCTTCTTCTTCTCTTTTTTTTTTTTTTTTTTTTTTTTTTTTTTTTTTTTTTTTTTTTTTTTTTTTTTTTTTTTGTGACGTTTCAGAAACGAAAAAAAACCCATATGAGATGAAATTGCACTGAACCTCGGATCTGAATTTCGGAGCTTTTTGCACTATATTTGCGGAGATATGATCTGAGGAAGTTGGTCTTTTTGAAGACCCCTGAATTACATTCCAAACAGGTGACCTGGGGAAAATCATCATAACTTTCTCTCTGAGCATCAGATTGAAATTTTGTAAGAAGATACAGAAAGAGAATGGGTTGTAGTTTCTTGTATATATTTCTCAGTGCCATAGGTTGAAACAGTGACACATGGCACTTCATACAAGTTCACTCTTCTGGAAAGGTCTATAATCAGGTCATCTTGGGATATTGTGCATAACTCTTTCTTGCAGAATCCAATTTGGATCAGACTGGTGGCAGTGAAAAGAGGACACAGAGGGCTACTATAGATCGCAATTTCAGAACTAGACGATCGGAAATTATAGAGATACATCAGATTCAATATCAAGCTCCTACAAAGTGAAAAAAGGTGTGTAGTTTTTTTTTTAAATTTTTGCTTAAGCTTGGTTTGAAAAATTAGTTTGAAGGAATTCAAAGGGCATAGTAAAGCATTATTATCGGTAATTGATGCCCCAAGGAAAGAAAATTCAAACACCTAGTAAGAAACCTGAAAGCTCTAGCATGACTCATGAAGGAGAGGAAGAAATGCAACATGATATATCAAAATTACAAGACCAAGTGCAACAATTGTTACTTGCAAAAAAAGTAACAGAATCTAAGATGAAAGTTGTAGAAGCTAAGTTGGATGGTTTAAAGAAAGGTGTAGAAGCTAAGATGGATTGTTTAAAGAAAGGTGTAGAAGCTAAGATGGATGGCATGGAAGCTAAGATAAATGGCATGGATGCTAAAATGGATGGCATGGATGATAAGATGGAAGAATTGAAGATAAATATGAATAAGTTGCTACAAGAAATGGTCACTAATGGTGAAAGGGTAGTAAGGAAACTCATGATGAGAACAAAAAAAATATTAATCATGATTCCATAGACTCTAATGTTGGATCGAAGACCCACCATATTCCAAAAATCGATATGAGGAAGTTTGATGGCAAGGATCCCGCAACATGGATATTATAGATGGATCAATTTTTCGATCTCAATAATGTGCAAAACACACAAAAGGTACGTATGGCAACTTTATATTTGGAACCAAATCAGTTTGTATGGTATCAATGGCTTTGCTCTTGTAAACAAATTATCACTTAGGCAATTTTTACGGAAGAATTGACAGCACATTATGAGGATACAAAAAGCAACACTTTTTTTAGCCAATTGATAAGTCTCAAACAAAAGGGTTCAATAATGGAGCACATTGAGGAGTTCCAAAAATTGAACATACGGGTAAAAAATATTCCAGAGGAGCATAGGATTGATGTGTTCATAGGGACTTTAAAGGATAATATCCAACATGATGTTTACCTTTGGGAAACTGATTCAGTAGAGAAGGCATTCAGGTTAGCAAGAAAAATGGAAAGCAAAATTATGGCAACCAGGAAGCATACCACTCACAACTATAAAGATGGAAGTGTTGTTGCCCCTAGTCTTCCACAACCTATTAGGTTGACACCACAACAATTGGAAGAAAAAAGAGCAAAAGGGCTTTGTTATAGTTGTGATAGCAAAT
>APFE031121212.1:17874-35940 GCA_000404065.3 Pinus taeda | reverse complement strand
TCTTCATGAAAATCCCTAGTTAACCATGCATAATGTTATAAACATAAATACATTTTAGAAATACTTTGCAAAAGTGAATAGATGCATAAAAATAAAAATAAAAGAGGGATCTAGAGCACCTTGATGTGGATCCTAACCCAAGAAATCTATAAACACTTAGAAGAAAGTCGTACTAGGAGCTGAAATCATATTTCACTTCCATTAACTAAAAAAAATGTTTGTACATTGCATAGTTACAAAACTTGTAAGATACATGTTGATTGACCATGTTCTATTTCTAACTCTGAAGTGCAAAGTATTTATTGATTCTATGGCTAAAATAGGTGGTAGTGCTTCTTCACAGCTAAAACCTTAATTTTGGTCCTTGCAGCTATCTTCCCTAATGAAATTGTGCAATTTTCCTACCTTTAGCACCACAAGAGATGCCATGTGTTGCACTAAGTTCTTGATTAGCCATATTCATGGAGGTTCATTGTGGCTTGACAATGAATATCCCATCCACATTGACGATATTTACAAGTGTACAATATTGTTGCCATATGGTTCAAATGTTTCCTCTACATTCCAGAGTGTTTCTAAATAGAGAGAAAAGAAGGGTGACAATAACTTGTACTCAAAATATGATGCTCAAGATAAAGGACGTGGTCTTGCTATTAGCATGATCAACAATCCTTGAATCAAGTTTTCATCCCATATCATTACAGAGAAACTTATGTGACATTACACCAAAGGTGAGTGTACCTTAGATGTTATCTCTATTATTGATTCTTACGATCGAGGAGAGTCATTCAATTGGTGTAGTTATATGTTGAATTAGCTTTTTGAAGCCTGTGAAGATGTATTTAAGTGGGAAACCTACTTTATATATGGTTATTTAGTCATTGTGATTACTATGATGAAGTGGTGCATACTTGAAGGTAGAGAACCGACTAAAATTTCTAAGGATAAACCAATTTCTCTTGCCTATGCTCCATGGAAAACTTATGTCAATTTTTCTAATAGAGCTTTTAACAAGCAAGCTTTTGAAAAATGGTACACTAAAATGGTGCATGTTATAGAAACATTGAATAGGGTACCAAAGCCTATTTTGAATAAATATTCTCATCAAATTTGGTTCAAGATAAGTTATGGCCATACCTACATCCATCCTAAAATCATTGTTTCTAATATATTCAAAATGTGGTCGTTTCCATAATGAGGTACTATCTTAGCCTAGAGTCCAGTGCAAGCATCAAGAGGGAAACATGATTTACTCACTAGATTTAATGCAATCTCATAATTCTTTTGTAGATGTTGCATCATATTCTAAAAGGCACACAAGTAGGATCTCCAGCTAGATGGTGTTGAAGAAGTTCCAGGAATGCATGTTTTTTGTTTGAAATACTATGTCTGAAGTCATGTCTATGGTAAGTTCTACCACATCTACTTTAGAAATTCCAAATGTTTTTCCTCTTAGTGGTTCATAAATCAAGCCGCCAGTAGTACCATTTTTCATTATGAGTCCCATGCTTGTTTCTCCTCCCATAGTCTCTATTACTCTTCCATCCACCTTTGGTGCCTTCTATTTTGTTCAAACTTTTTCTTAAGCCCACCTACGTCTCCAACTTTCTCCTGTTGTTGACCTTACTGATGATGAGCCAAAAGACCCTATTGAGGGAACTAAAATAGCTGAGGAACCCTGTAATCCTTCTCCTATTCAATCCTCACATTCCCTTGATTAGTCTCCATATACCACATCACAATATGTCATTATTTCTAATGTCCATGATGTTGGAAATACTGGTGGTGATATGGGTGAAATGGATATTGAATCCACTCACAAAGATACCATTCAACAAACCACAGTTGGACTTGAGTTGCACAAAAAGGTAGTCATAGTGTCACCTGTGAAATCACCATCCAAGTTGTAGTAGGACCCTAGTACAGTTCTTTCAACTTCGCAGGTTACTGAGTTTAGTCAAGACCCTACTCAATGTCGAGAAGTCTTACATTTAGTTGCACAATCCCGGGACATCATTCCTATTTTTCCCTCAAATGCTTTTGATAAGATTCAAGATGAATTTAAGAAGGAGCAGAGTCAGGACAAGGAAAATTTTCCTTAGGGACACTGAAAAATATGTTGCTAGTAGTCAACTCCTATAGGTTTTATTCCCTTTAATTGATAGTTTTCTTATAGATGATCTTCATAGTTGGTCCTCATCTGAGCTACTTCAACTGATTAGAACTTTTGCACTGCAACTAGAAGACTGATAAAATGAAATGTTCTTTGTTCATGAGAAAAAACAGTAGCAACTTATTGTTGTGGCCAAGGAAGGTGATTAGTTGAGAAGTCAAAAGGAATAACTGTAGAGGAATATTGAAGACATTAATGTTATATTCCAGCATATATGGCCAACAATTTCCAAAGTTATGCCTAATGCTCTAGAGTATTTTTCTATGTGTCAACCAATTGAGTACTGCAACTTTGTTGAAGTCACTTGTAAGGAGTTTGTTGCTGACAACAGAGAGTTGTGACACAATATTGTTGAAATGCATAGAGCACTCTCAAATATAGTTCATCAATTTTCTCAACAGATTGCGTAAGAAATTGAGCATAGATATTCATACGCAAGAATATTAAACATATCATGAATGGCTACCAAGAGTTTTTGTAAGAAGTGTAGGATTGGCCTAGTCTCATTGTTAAGAAGAACCATCCTTTGTACCAGTTGTGGAACCAAACTCAATGGTTGTTTGAGCAAGAAATTACTACTATTGACCACCACCAGCGAGATTTCCTTGAATCAGGCTGAAGTACTAGAGAAACAAATGCACCAACTAGAATTGGAGTTACATGCCATTAAATTTGTATTATGTGATCTTCAGCCTCCAACACGAAATCACTTTATATACATGAAGAAACTACACTCTGGTGCTGATACTAAATGGAAAACCATCCTGATGGTTTGTCCTGAGAATCCTACAATGAATATTATTGCTGAGTTTGTTGATAATTTTGTTGCATTTCTCGCTACTTCGAAATACACCACTACAGAGTATGTTGATTTTGAAGCCTAGGTTCTACATAAAATACTAGAATTAGGTCCTTCATTTGAAGGAAACAAAGAAAAGAAGGGAGTAGATGAAGTAATAGAACAAATAGAAGAACTATTTGTAGAAGTAGTGCAACCGAAAACAAAGTCGAGTGTGTAGCCAAAAGAATTACTCAAAGGAAAGTAAATGGATTGTGGTTGGGGCTTGTTGGGTCCTTATTTTTTGAAGGGTTGTAAGAATGGCAATTGAAATTAGAAATTTAAATTATCAAACCCCCCAGAAGTTGAGAACAAGAAAATGAGAGTGGCAAATAAAAGTTAAAAGTGGTTATCTTAGGACCTGGAAAATCCATAAAAGATGAATCTACGCACTATATTTTCAAGGAATTGAGATGATAAGTATTAAAGCACATATATTTTTTGAAATTGGACTAGATCAAGCGGACATGATCAAAGTGGGAAAAGTGGACTAGATCAAGCAAGCGGGATCAAGGAAGAAAATCTATAAAAGGCCCACGAAGAATGAGTTAAGAGAGAATTTTCCTAGTCTATGTTGAGATGCTATTGGAATGAAACCTTTGTGACTATTAATAGATTATGAATTAGCCTTACTGATCCTTGCTCTAATATATGTTTTGAAAGATCTTACGCACTAACATGGATCTGCATTGTAATGGTCTAGTTTATTAATAAAATGAAGTAATGTGGGGTAACTCTACTTATGAATCTATGGAATCATTGGTTTGGATGTGCCCATTTAAAATTTTCCTTTATGATGCATTGATTGATTTCCCTAGCATTCATTACCACGAATATATTTATTTCAATTACAATTTCTAAATAATTCTTCCATTGATGTATACATCTTCATGTAATGAATTATATGTGCGATAATCTAATCCTTGGTATTATTTTTTGATCCCTTCTACCTTAATTGTCTCATAATGCCTCAGTGAGATGTTTCCCCCTCATGGAGGAATGAAAAAGTTAATTTCATGCTAGAATACAACAGAGCCCTTTGTTGGTGACTAGAGGTCAAAATCTAGGTCTACCAAGCCTAGTTTTGTGCCAACACTAGGTCACCTTGCAATAGTAGGAAGGGGCATTGAATGCTTTGATCCAATCGAGTTGAGAGCCTCCTGCAATAGGGAACAAGTCCCACTAATATCTCTCACTGGATCTCCTTGAAATATATGAAAAAACTCTTCAAAGTCCTTCACAATAATCATTTAGGCAGAGAATGAATGAAAAACCTCATTGATTCTACTAAGAACTCATTAATATAGGAAAGTGTGTCATTAAGTGCAAAAAGGTAGGTTTAATATAGCCTTTATGTTCCTAGGAGTGAGTAGATGGGCCTTGTATTTTATATATTCTTGTGTCCCATCATAACACCCTAATAGAATTGTTGTTGAACCTTTGAGAAACTTCTTCTTCTCTCCCCTCCTCTTTCTCATTAATCTCTCTGATAACCTATTTTACATCCCAAGTTGAGCTAGAGGTGGTTGTATCTCCATTTTCCTTTATGAGCTTCCATTCCCTGGATTCCTCTTCTTGACTCTGATATTCTCAGAGCCCTAGTAGCATATTTTGGGTGGATCAATTGTCCTTTTAAATTAGAATAGCTAATCCAACTCACACATAAATTATCAATCCAAGTAGGCCTTTTGTTTCAAGGCTATCATACAAAGTATATGCAGGAAAAAATGGTAACTAGAAGTGATGAAAGCTCAAATCCAATCATTGTAATGTCACTCTCAACACTCAAAACACACAAATTTTAACACTCCAAATCTTTCTCACACTTTTAGAAAAGAAATACACCAATTGTGGAATAAATCACACTCTAACACGCAATCACTCTTATTCAGAAGAAACAAAACTCCTGAAAACCCTTCAATCATTCAAGAAATTGTTGAAACACCCATTCAATGAAATAAAAAAACCAAAGAACTATAATAGTAATCAAATAACTAACACACTAATGAAGGGACTAGTCTAGGACCTATGTTGTTACACAATCATAGACATTATAATTCAAAAACTACCTAATGCATGAATAAGATCTGTAACAGTAATAATAAATCACACTTGAATCCCAACTGCGAGGAAATAAATACACTACTATAATACCTCTCTAATTAGTTATCCATACTAAGAAGGAGGGGCCTTCCTCCTTAGCAAGGGCTAGCGAATTATGCATCACGCAAGCTAATTAGAATAAATGTATGAAGCCATGAATGGTAGAAATCTACATTAAATAAAAGTTATAATACAAGATTACATTGTTAGTACTCCTTCCTCTTATCTCTATTCATGCCTCATGGGAAGAGAGTATATTCTTTTATAGTTTCAAAATACACTCCTATTTTGGAAGGGAAATATCATCATAAGAATCTCTTGATTCTCATGTGATCTAAATTGAGAATATTTAATAACTATGTTTCAAGAAATTATCCTAGTTGAAACAATGTTGTAATAGGTTTTCTAAGTTACAATGATTTATCAATAAGGAATCCTAATTGTTTCAACTGATTCAACTAAATTGTCCATAAATGTCTCCTTTCAATGGTAGAGCTATCTATGACCTGTTATTTGTGCAAATCAATCTTCATTAGTAATAATATGAGAACAAGGTATCCCAAATAAGCTCAACGTGTATCAATAGCATTAGCAGATTGTGCATTCCATTCTTAGCAAGAAAAAACTAGTTCCTATAACAACATCTCAACAAGCAACACAACCTGAAATAGACCTTCATCAATTCATTAATAAAATAACCTAACTGATTAGCTTTTATGTAAAGTTACAAGCAAAACTAGATAATAAGGGTGGCATACAAAAAGGAAACATACTTTAGTCAATGATGGTTGTCAGAGTAACAAGGCATGGCTTGAGAGTCAAAATAGCAAGAAAAGGTAGGAAACATTTTGTGTCCAAAAGTATCTCCTCAACTTAAACATCTGCATGTAGTCATGCAAACCCTTATAACTAATTTTTAGTATACTGTGAATGGAACTTAAAAAATCAAATTTTCATGTTTTTTCTTCAATTTTTGCTTTGTACCCTCAAGAAACAAATAATTCCACTTCCCACAACTTATCATCTATTTGGTATGGGTTTTGATAGTTGTAAACAAGGAGCCAAATAAGGGGATATCTAAACTTGATTCCATACCAACCAGACCCACTTTTTCTAATACACTCCACATACTGAGATACCTTGGAAGGTGCATGTACAAAAATTTCAAATTTGTAAGGGTCCTCTTTCCTTAATTCCTCCTTGTAGGCTTCCCATCTAAGCCTGCTACCTTCAAATGTGTTTTTCTTATCACTTTGATACTCGTGAGACAACATTCCAGAACCATGTTCCTAAACCCCATTAACATCCTTTTAGTGGTTGTCTATTTCCAAATTCTATTATATGCCACAAAAACTATTTGCATGGGCCCTACATCATATCTAATAACAAGTCTCACAACTTCCTCATTTGTTGTTACAATATTGCACGCAAGCTTCTAGCTCACCCGATTTTGCATAAATGACATGAAGGCCCTTAGTTGAACATCTCCAACATACAATGTAATATTAAAAGTTCTCGCTCCAAAATAATCACATTCATGTATATACAGTTCACACAATAGATGTTGTTCTAAAAAGTTGGCCTTTTGGAAAGTTTCCATGAAAGCTTAAAATTCCCTTACTACATATGGTTGTTTCTCTTTAATTGTTGAAAATTGGAAGAGGGATATTTTTTCTTGCAGATACAGGGAGTAGGAAGGAGAAGGATTTATGTAACGCAAGGAATTCTCTTCAAGATCATACATCAACTCCTTTTCTTGTTGTAACAAATTACTTCTTCCTGCAATTCTCCTACATGTAGTATTGTTTTATTCCTTTCGTCCTTAATCTTTACCAAGTCTCGACCCAAAAAAAATTCAGCCCAATCATTTTGATATTGTCAACAATATCCTTGTGTTTTCCCAGAGAGATATTTTCACTTTTCAATGATATTGTGAACCTCTTCCATCTATCTAACTCCTCAAGAAGACATAACAATTTCAATGGCTCTTCATATTTTGATGGTTATGTATCTATTTTTGTTACAATAGTAGACTCAACATATCTCTACAATGTTTCTTCATTTCCCTTGGCCCTATGTTGCACTATCTCAGTTTTTGGTTTTTATGGAGAAGTAACATCATTGATAGGTTCTTTTGGAGTAATGGATTGGTTTTTTTTGGTCTGATATGTTTCAACAACTAGTTGTTGTGAAGTAGTAGAATCATTAATAGGTTCTTGTGGAATAACACATTGATTTTCTCTGTACCACTTTGCTTCAGTTTTTGGTCCTTGTGTAACAACAACATCAACATTGGGTTATTGTGGAATAGTGGTTTGGAAATCCTTGTCCTATTCTTCTACCCGAATCCACATCGAAACAATGGTTGGCTCCTCATCACCTACCTCCTTAAGTATTTATCTACAACCCTTGCATATTTTTTCAGTAATGTCAACATGTGACAACATTTCTACCATATTTACTAGGGTTTCCAACCCTGTTTGTTTCTTAAATTGATTATTTTTCTAAGCATGACAAGTTATTTCTTGAGATTTTCATTTTCCTTTCTTAATTCATTAATTTTTGGAGTGAGAGGATTAGCTTTAGACTTACATAGTGAAATAATTGTTTCTTTTTCCAACGTGGGTCCTTCCTTCTTTCCTTCACTTGACTATTCCTTTAGTTCCTTTAATTATATTGTAGTAGCATGGTGTTACAGACCCATTTGGGCACATCACTCCCATTATCCAGATTAGTGCTTTAGGGCTCAACAAACCCTAATTCCAGTTGCTACATTCTCTAAACAAGTCACCCTTTTGAATGCCTCCTTCCCAGACAGTTTCATGACCTGAAGACGTCCAGAAATAACCTCTTGAGGGACCAAAATAGGTAGACCCATGTAAGGGTGTGCTGCAAAGCAGTTAAGTCCATGCCAGGATGCTCTGTAGAGAAATTAGGCTTTCTTTGACCTACACTGGGCGGGATTGAGTGAAATTCACATGGGGTTTGGGGAATATTTTTATCTCTTGGAGTCATCTATAAGTTTCCCTCACTTATCAATTCCTATGAGCTCGAAAATGGATGAAGAATGAGTTAAGATGCATCCTATCCTCTCATCCCTTCCTCCATGGAACTAATTCTAAGTATGGAAGGCCATTCAATACCTCTATTTATGACATAACCTCCTTCATCTTATTATAAATTAAGCACTCATCTAAGTGATCAAGCCTTGGATTTTGATGAATTGTAAAGAGATAATGTTAGTTTGACATTTGAGACTATTGTAAGTGTCATTATGCTGCCGTAATGTCATGCTTATGATGTGATGTGGATGGAACCAAAGCTCGAGGAGTGACTTCGAATCAGACTTGATGGTTGTAATTCCTTCTTCTATTCAATAAAGTATTTGAACCTTTTTCCCATATGTTTGTATTGTTATATGATGTTTGTATGTGTGAAATGTATCTGATTCCATTTACTTGTATTCAATAGGTCTTTTGCTTTGATCGGTTCTTTTTCTTCTATTTGTGTTTACAAACACTTCTCAAGCGTGTTAAGTACATGAAGGAGCGACATGATCGATACAAAGGGGACAAGAGGAAAGCAGAAATACAAGTAGGTCTTCTCATCTTCTTTGTCTTATCTATTGCTTATAGGAAAAGGCTAAAGTGCTTTAAATTGTTGTTCTAGATATGGCTACTTATCTAGGGAATTGGTATTTATATGTAGATACCAAATTCTCCAAAACAAATTTACAACTCCACTAGGGACGATCATTGTTCCAAGTAGGCTATCCACATCCTAGGACACTCTAGCAGACCTTACTTCCTTTCATTGGTTGTATTTCATCCTTGTTGAATTGTTATTTGGTCAAAAATTGAGGTTAGATGACTCTTGAGTGGCCTCTTGGGAATCAACGCAGGCTTGGTTAGGGGACATTGCTCTGCAGAGCACCCTTGAGTGAGAGATAATGCTCTGCAACATAGTTAGGCCCTCTTTGACTTGTGTTGATCCACCTTAGGGAAAAATTTCACCTTGCGATTGGGGTTTTTCTCCAAATTTCCTTTTGTTTATGCTCTCTGAAAGATCAATAGTTGTAGTATGTCTCTAAAATCAACTTGTATTTCCTCTTTCTAGCCCTCCTTTGACTTGATTGATTAATGTTTCTTAAATGATTTCTTTGTCATTATCAATTCATCATCAAAGTTAGATTATATTCGATTAATCATTGTTTGAAAGAAAGCGTCGTAAAAGTCTTCTTTTCCTTTGAAACTAAACTATTGTAAAGTCTTCATTCTTATAAAGAAATTGATTTATTGTATGTGTATTAGATTCCTTTTTGTTCATCATAACATTAAGGGATTCGAAAAGAAAAACTCGCATCGTTCATATTGTAGTTTGTGAATGCTTGAAAGGAATAGCTAGGAAATTTTCATTAGATGTGCTCTTTTGTCTTTGACAAAGATCTGATTGCTCTATCCCTACTAGCTAATGTTTTCATTATTCAATTGAATGAGAAGAATTCTTATCATATTAGTTGCATTTTAAGAATTGCAAACATACATCACATGGTGAACCTTGAAAGGAAAATTCTAAAGAAGATCAACTTAAAATTTATCTGAATTTGCCTAATGGAGCATTGTCACTTAAAGAAAAACATTTATAGGTCTAGGCTAGAGACGTGTTCTGGCGTCATAAAACATAGCAGCTATTGCTAACTTGTCTGTAATACATCTTGAGTGTGATACCTCATTCCACGTACATGAGTATATCGTAGCTCGTCCATGTACCTTCGGGTATATAGGGTAGTGTTACAGTACGTAAAATATATGGGTATTCTCTCACTATGTGGTTTCACATTAGACAATGCTAATACGGATTGGGCCTCCACGTAGTTTCAGGTATATATGGGAGGAAAACACTAGGTTTCTATCCATCCTTAGGTTACTGAGTCGGTTGCCTTGTACACTGTGATACACTGAACACAACATTTGGGGAGATTGTCTGCCCATACTTCTCGATTCACCGGGAGGTATTCTACAGTTCACAGTGGCTTGGTAAACATTTTTCCTAGATTATCCCTTTTTTTTGTTTTGTTATGTTACTTTGATTAAAATAAATTTAATTGACTGCGGATAACATCCTCCACGCTCGCTCCTTAGTTGGTCTTAGGTTGAGACATATGTCAACAAATCTGGAGTCCACCAACCAAGGAATTTATTTTGATAGGAATCCTAATCCCTTTCCTCCTTTTGGAAATATTGGTGCTCCATATATGGCTACATTGTCCCTTCTGGGATTTACCATTGACTTGCTAGTATGGTTGTTTTCAACCTCCTTGGTTCAAAATGTTGTGATTTCTCCGCAATTGAGTAATCTTCCAACTGGACAAAATCAACCTCCAGTTGATCCTAAGGTTGACCCAGTGCCTTCTTCCTTAGTTGTTTGTTCCTCCTCTTCTTCCTCTTCGTCTGGTGAAAGTATTGGCACTAGTAACCAGGTGGCTAAGAAGAAGAAGAAAGGGAAGAAGAAGAAGAAGAAGAAAATTCAATAATGGGGCAACCAAGCAACCATTGCTTTGAATGCAACATTTGATGAGAAACTGACCATCAAGCCTCACAAAGTTGGATATCCATGCAAACTTTGTGGGGGAGACCATCTTATTCAAATTGTTATGGTATTCCTCAGATCTTAGAAGAATGGTCCTCCCGTTCACATCATCCTGTGTCATCAACTTTTGGAGATCATGCTAGTGACATGTCATCAACTAGTGGTAGTAAAGTTCATGCAAAGAAGGGTAAAGTTAAGTTTCCCTGTAGGTTATGTGAAGGGAATCACCCCATTCAACTTTGTCCCTATTTCGATGAAGCCAAAAAAGTGTTGGATAACTGTCTTGCTTCACCAAAGCTACTTCCATCGGGTTACAGGAGGCTCTCCCTTAATCCTTCACTAGTTGATGAATTGACTGACCAAAATCAACTGTCAGTCAACCCACTCTCTCTGAAAGTGAATCCTATGAGTCTATACCTGACCCAAATCAATAGGTCGAGGAAACAGTTGACCCAATTTCACCTTCAGTTAATCGTACCTTACCCGTAGAGAGTGAATATGATACACTCATTTTCTTTTCGTTTCTTAAGATTCCAATGAGCTTGGGGGAAACCTTCCTGTCCCATCAAGACAGGAGGAAAATCCTCTCATTCTCATAACTCAAGGGGGTAATTCTCCCATTCTTACGGTACCCCCTCCAAGTAGTCTGATCACTTCCTTTGATTGGAATCATCTGGTAGGAATTTGTCTTCCTTCTTATGTGCCTTTCCAGATCATAGTAAAGGTTTGTAATATGATTGTATCTGGCACTATTATAGATGAAGGCACATCTGTGAGTGTCCTTTCCTCAACTACTTGGTAAGAGCTCGGTTCACCGCCACTTGTGCCAGTTACCCAGAATCTGTTAGCTTTTAACAGAGGAATGAGTCAACCATTAGGGTTTCCTATTACTTTGGGAGGAAGAATTGTTTATCTCAATGTTATGGTAGTCCCAGTCCCTTTAGATTACAATTTACTTCTTGGGAACGACTATGTTTATGACATGGGATCTATTGTTTCAACACTCTTTCGAGTGATGTGTTTCCCGCATGAAGGCAAAATTGTCACCGTTGACTAGCTTTCATTTTTCGATCCAAATATGGCTTCCAGTCAACCATCTTCCCTAAATGGTCCTTTTGTCCCAATGGTATCTTCTCTGCCACCGGTCAATTATGTGGCAACCTATTCCATGCCTACATCAACAGACGATCAATTCTGTGATGTTGTAAATTATGTACTGGGGGCATTAGAACCAGATCTCTCCTTCCAGAGAATTGTTCCTCTGTTTGCTGATAACCTCTTGGAAGTCATGACCTCCTACCATGGGTCGTGAAACAAAGGGTACGAGGATAATTCCTGGTCTTGTGTCAACCTTGTTAAAAAATGAAACAAAAGGATGAGGATATTTCTTTTATTGTGTCAATCTCATTAAAAATTGAAACAGGTCTACGAGGACAGTTCCTGCTCTTGTGTCAACCTCGTTAAAAAATGAAACAAAGGGATACAGGGACAGTTCCTGGTCTTGTGTCCACCTCATTAAAAAATGAAACAAAGGGTATGAGGATAGTTCTTGGTCTTGTGTCAACCTCGTTAAAAAATGAAACAAAGGGTATGAGGAGAGTTCCTTGTCTTGTGTTAACCTTGTTAAAAAATGAAACCAAGGAATGTGAGGATAGTTCTTTTACTATGTCAACCTCATTAGAAAATGAAACAGGTCCCTGAGCATAGTTCCTTGTCTTGTGTCAAGCTCATTTAAAAATGAAATAAGGAATACGAGGATAGTTCCTTGTCTTGTGTCAACCTCGTTAAAAGATGAAACAAGGAATCTAAGCAAAATTCCTTGTCTTATATAAAGCTCATTAAAAAATAAAACAAGGTCCCCTAGAGCAAAGTTCCAAGTCAAGTCTTTGATTAGATCTCGTAAAATCCCAGTCAAGTCTTTCACTTGATCTCATAAATGAACCTTCAGTCCATCCACTTGATAGCCATGAGTAGTCTACTTAGGTGAATGTAATGAAACTTGGGGGGCATGCACCTAGTGGTAAAGTTAAGTTTCCCTATAGGTTATGTGAAGGGAATCACCCCATTCACCTTTGTCCCTATCTGGACGAAGCCAAAAAGGTGTTGGATAATCGTCATGCTTCACCAAAGCAACTTCCATCTGGTTACAAGAGATTCTCCCTTTCATCATGCAGGGGGCATGTAAACTGAATCCAAGCATAGTTTTTCGTTTCAAGCTTGTGTGAACATGAAACTAAACCCAAGCATAGTTTTTCATTTTTAGCTTATGTAAACATGAAACTGAATCCAAGCATAGTTTTTCATTTCAAGCTTGTATAAACAAGAAACTTAATCCAAGCATAGTTCCCCATAGTTCAAGCTTGTGCAAAAATGAACCCATCTCCATTTTAACCCTCATGATTGCCATCCTATCATCCTCCTTCATCAAATGAGCCTCGGTTTTTCTCCTTCCATCGTCACTATCTACTTGGTCGATCATACGCTTTCACTTGGTTGTTTTACCCTTTTTAAGGAATAGTTGCAATGAGTGGTCTTATTAGTCAGCCTCTCCACATAAATCAACATTTTTTGAGGAGGTCCAACATCACTGGAACCAGTTGCTATCCTAGACACCACTCATTCCTCCAAGCAGAGTCCTCTTTAATCTCTTTTTAGACTCTTGAAATATGAAAAGGTGGTGGAGCGCTTGTCCTTTTCAGCTTGTTAATGGATTGGAAATGACATCTACTCAGTATAAGTTTAACACTTTTTCAGGCTGAGATAGATTAACTATGAAAAAGTAATACGTTGACTGAACATGGTCAATAGGTTCTCTCTCATATTGTTTTACGCTTTTTCGGGCTTGAGAGACAAACCTACGAAAAATAACTTGTGGATTTTTCTTTTTGTCCCTTTTCAAACTCTCTAAACATGAAAAGGATCGATTTATCTTTGTCGCTAAACTCGTTAAAACATCAAATAGCGACAAACTTGTCCATCTAGACAAGACCGAGTTTCACCTTCGATAGACTCGTTAAAACATCAAATAGTGATGGATTCACATGAAGGGTGGAATTATAAAAAAATCATATGTTATCCTCCTCAAGCTTGATAAAAATAAAGAGGTATTGGTTAGAAATCACTGGGGAAAATGGGAAAAAGGGGAAAACCACTTTATGGTAGTAGGTTGATCTTGAACATGACACTTTCACTTCATCATCGTGACTATTTGGGTTGGGTTATTCAACTTGATGGTTATCATACCATTGGTCTATCATACCATCCATCACTTTGTTTTGGGTCAATGCTACCAATTCATTTTAGTGTCGCCGACATGTTCAAGAGAAGCCATCCAATCAAAATTCATTCTTTTCAGTACCATAAACCTCCATTTTCATAACCGCGATTCCTAAACCTTGTGTTGTTAGTCAAATTCCATCTCCAAAATCACTACACTCATTTCGCATCGTTGATGTGGGATACATCAAGACCCTCCTGCGATGAGTTGCTTCTTGTCGACATCAGCACATTATCCAAGAAGTTGACTTAGAAACACCCTTCCAGTACCTTGAGGCTTGCATACATCAATGGCAAGTTTCTCGCTTCTCGTGATAGGTTGACATCAATGGCCTTCGACCAAAAGACTTTGTATGGTGTTCGACATCAAATCATCCATTCACACCAGGTAGAATGTACTGTAGTACCTTGAGGATCATTATCACTATCGGTGATTTCTCTCACATCTGTTAACAACTTACATCATTGGTTGGTAATCAGATGATGTCTTCCCATGTTCGACTTCAAATCACATATTCAAATGGTTAGACTCGTACTTGAGCGAATGATCGAACGAGATAGAAGACCCTGGATCTAGTTTCATCCATCCTGGCTGCGATTTCAGGAGTACTAAATCATATGTACAATGGCTTTACATTGATGGTCATTCTGATCATGGGTCTATATCTGTAGATGACTGTTTATGTACATGTAATGAAAGTTTATAAGTTGAGAATGGGTATGCCTTCCCTTAGAATTTCATGTAAAAATCAAAGTGTCATGATATATGTATTGTAATTGATGCAGATCACCTTTCCACTTCGATACCTCCTCATCACATCGTAAAGCATTTCATTCGACATTTGCATTTTTCTGACTTCATGGTTTAAGGGGTAGATGTTACAGATCCATTTGAGCACATCATTCCCATCATCTAGATCAGTGTTTTAGGGCTCATCAAACCCCAATTCTAGTTGCTACATGCTCTAAGCAAGTCATCGCTTTGAATGCCTCCTTCCCAGACAATTTCATGACCTGAAGACATCCAGAAATAACCTCTAGAGGGACCAGCGTAGATAGACCCATGTAAGGGTGCACTGCAGAGCAGTTAAGTCCATGCCAAGGTGCTCTGTAGAGCACTTAGGCTTTCTTTGACCTGAGTTGGGTGAGATTGAGAAAAATTCACATAGGGTTTGGGGAATATTCTTATCTCTTGGAGTCATCCAAAGTTTCCCTCACTTATCAACTCCTATGAGCTCGAAAATGGATGAGGAATGAGTTAAGATGCATCCTATCCTCTGATCCCTTCCTCCATGGAACTAATTCTAAGTATGGAAGGCCATTCAATACCTGCATTTATGACATAACCTCCTTCATATCCCTATAAATTGAGCACTCATCTAAGTGATCAAGGGCTGGATTTTGATGAATTTTAAGGAGATAATGTTAGTTTGAGATTTGAGACTATTGTAAGTGTCGTTATTATGTCGGAATGTCATGCATATGATGTGATGTGGATGGAACCAAAGCTGGAGGAGTGACTTCAAATCAAACTTGATGGTTGTAAGTCCTTCTTCTATTCAATAAAGTATTTGAACCTTTTTCCCATATGTTTGTATTGTTATATGATGCTTATATGTGTGAAATGTATTTGATTCCATTTACTTGTATTCAATAGATCTTTTTCTTTGATCGGTTTTTTGTCTTCTGTTTGTGTTTACAAGTAATTCTCAAGCGTGTTCAAGTACGGTAAGGAGCAACAAGATTGATACAAAGGAGACAAGAGGAAAGCGGAACTACAAGTAGGTCTTCTCATCTTCTTTTTCTTATCTATTGCTTATAGGAAAAGGCTAAAGTGCTTTAAACTATTGTTCTACATATGGCTACTTATCTATGGAATTAGTATTTGTCCGTAGATACCAAATTCTCCAATACACATGGACTTTAAGCATTGAGGCAGTTGATGGCGTAACAATTACTCATAGTCTCCTCTCAAGGTATTTTCTCCCAATGCCTTCTTCAACGACCTCTTCCTTACTCTCATTTGCAGAGGCATTTCTTTATTAGGTATCTCTATTTCAAGTGCCTTTGTTTCTCGTGTCATTGTTTTAGGTACTTCTTCTTCAATGGGGCATCCACACCTAGTACTTTTATAATGTCCACTAGATACATCTATCGATCCTTCAATACAAGCCCTCTTCACAGAACACCCAACTCGAAGACCCCTCTGACAAGGCTTAAGAGGTGTAACTACCCTTTCTTCTAGAATTGTTTCAACACTTTCTTCCTATTATTCAACTTCACTCTTTTCCTCCTAAGGAGGTGGTACATGTGATTCTGCTAGCAACCTAGTAGATGTAAATTCCTATCATTGTAGTGAATCAATTGTAATAAATTTGATCAATTCATGGTTACCAAAGAATATTTTCAGATACTTTTCCATACATACAACTTTTGACATATGTTGTAAGGATTCTAGTAGATAATAGGACATATTGATTAATTTTCCATTAAACAAATGTGCTAGTAGCTGAAAGTAATAGTGAAATACAATCCCAAAGCATCCTACATAGCTTATAAATTTATGAATAAAATAGGCCACATTGTCCCAAGGATGAGGAAGGGATGTTCTGTCCCTTCCTCGTCCCCTTATTCCTTACCTCCTCACCTTGTTGTAGGAATGTAGCTTTAACTATTGGGACTGTTATTTTCCTGCAAAATCAACACATTATATCTAAGGTGGACTTTTCATCCTAGCAATTAATTTTCCTACAATAGCAATTCTAACTCCTCTAACCACTGAACCCTACTCATTCAAATCCTATGAAAAATCTAAAGCTATTTATTCATTAAATCCCTACAACCTCTCAAAATAGGCCAACCAACTGACATTTTGAAATACTTATAAGGCTTTTGGATAGTGTAATAGAGCATCACTAGAATCAGGTTCATGACAAGCTTCTTCTCCTCCCATGGCTGCTTTAGAAACTATTATAGGGTTAATACTCAATTCATGAAAATGTTCACTAAAGTAGAGAGGATAAGTCTGTTAGAATTGGAAATGTTTACCCTTTTGATGGTTTTCGACTTTATGCCATAGCTGACAACCATTGAGAATAGTTTTAGGTAGTCACATTTTGTTTCAAGAGTAATAAAAAGTTACATAGTATATGAATTTCAGCATTCAGTAAACTGTATGACTTTGTTCAAATCATAGAGTTGTTCTAAAATGACAAGTTTGAGTGTCTTCTGACTCTACCATTGTTACCAGGAATAGTGTCCACTCTGAGCTGCTATTCCCACTAAGACTGGTAGCTATCTTAGAAACAAACAAGTAAAGTCTACTTTTGCTTTCCTTTATGAAAATAGATAAGAGTGGAACAAAGGAGACCAACCTTAGTCTTATGCTTGGTTTCCTTGTTTGATTCCTCTCCTTCCTGATAGGTCTTTGTCGCTTCTTCTTCGTCTGCCCAGCTTCAAAGAGCACCTGTGGAATCAAAGACTACTATCGAAGAACAGAGATCTATATTCTTAAATAACATAGGACCAGGTATGTGTTAACCATACAAATGCATATATAATGAAACATACAAGAATATGGAGGAAAACTCGAATAGCTTTATTAATATCAAGAGTAGTAAGAGGATTACAACCATATGTTCTGAGCCAGCATCATCCTCCACCAAGAAAGCCCTTCTTCACCTCAAGTAAAGCTTAGATCACCCAACACTATGAAGTTTCTTTAGAAAACCAACAACACTTCTCTACAAGATACAAAATTCCAGCCTCCAGATCTCTGTGATGAGGGATCCATATATAGATGATTGTAGGGGGGTGAGTCATATTTTGGGGTCTTGATTAGTGTCTTCTCTATGACAGTTCTTGATTCCACTTGGAGAATTATGATCTCTTACTCATCCCTGGTCAAAAACAGAGAGGCAAGTGTCAGAGGGGAAGCTTCAGGAAGATTCGATGATCTTCCACCTCGCAAATTGTCCCTGCCATTTGTCCATTCTCGATCATTGCACCATACAGAGGAGCCATTCAGTATGCATCGCACCCTTTACACTAGGAAGGTGATATGCATCGCACCCTCTGCACTGGGTAT
>APFE031121212.1:0-17395 GCA_000404065.3 Pinus taeda | reverse complement strand
TCATGATCTAGCTGAGGCGGGCATTCCCATGCTCAGCTTTATAAATTCATTTTCATGTACATAGGACAGACAATTGTCTATGTGGCAGACTGATGATTCGGACTCATCATCCTTTGATTTGGGTGATCATCTGTTCAACAATGATGTACATTTTATGTCTTTATATTCTTGAATATATCGCAGCCCGGATGGATGAAACTAGATTTAGGGTCTTCAAACTCGTTCAATCTTCACTCAGAGTACAAGTCGATCCATGTGAAAAATGTTCTGGAGTCGAACATGGAAAGGCATCGCCTGATTACCAGCCAATGATGTAAGATGTTAACAGGCGTGAGAGGAATCACCAATAATGACAATGAACCTCAAGGTACTACAGTACAATTCACATGGTGTGAAAAAGGACTTAGCGTCGAACACCACGCAAAATCTCTCGGTCGAAGGCCATTAATGTAAACCTATTGCCGAAAGTGAGAAACTTGCCATTGAGGCATGCAAGCTTCAAAGTACTTAAAGGGTTGTTCCTAGGTCGACTTCTTGGATAATGAGCTGATGTCGACAAGAAGTGACCCGTCATAGGAGGGCCTTAATGAATCCCACATCTACGACACAGAACGAAGAAAATGATTTTGGAGGTGAAAACAATCTGATGATACAATGTTCAGGGTGGCGATCATGAAAGAATGGAGCGTGAATGTATTGCAGAGGGTGAGACACAGGTGAATTGTCTGAATGACTTCTCTTGAACATATCAGCGACACTGACGATGGATTGGTAGCGTTAACCCTAAAGATGGATGGTCTGACGGACCAATGGTGATGACCAGTGAACGGAACAACCCAACCTGGCTTGGATGCGGAAGGAAAGTGTCATGTTCATGAGCGACTTGCTACCAATAAAGCTTTTTCAAGTTTTCTTCCCAATTTTCGCCAGTCATTGCTGACCAGTACCTCTTTATTTTTGTCAAGCTTGAGGAGGATAACATATTCTTGTTTTATATTTCACCCTTCGGGTGAACTTTTCACTATATTTTAGCGAGCCTAGTGACATTGAAACTCGTTCTCGTCCATTTGGACGAGTTTGTCGCTATTCGGTTTTAACGAGTTTAACGACAAAGATAACTCGGTCCTTTTCAATTTTAGAGAGTCTGAAAGGGACAAAAAGGAGACTCCAAAGATTCTTTTTCATCATATAATCCCTTAAGTCAGAAAAAGCCTAAAATAATATGAAAGGGATGAATTTTCAATAGTTTTAACAAGCTGAACAAGACAAGCGCTCAATCTTTTTGTGTAATAATCCCTCAGGTCCAAAAAGATTAAAATCTAGAGGAGGGATGGCACTTCCAATGACTTTAATGATCTGGAGAGGCCAATCGCTCGGCAACCTTTTCATATTTTACGAGTGAGTTGAAAAGAGCTTAAAGGAGACTCATTTTCGAGGAACGAGTGATGATTTCGAGTAGCAGCTGATTCCAGGTAAGGTTTGGAATTTTCCAATCACGACAGTGTCACAAGGATGGCTAATAGAATCACTCTTAGCAGATGTTCCTTGAAAGGATAAACAATCATATGGAGGTGAATGATTGGCTAAAAACAAAGTGGAGGTGATGATGATAACATGACCAAGGTTCAAAAACTGGCGACAAGGCATTCACAATGGTTATTTACCAGTTCATTTTTTAATGAGCTTGAACTCTGGGGGAAACATTTGCTCATGGCTTACTTTTTAATAATTATTTCTTATCACATTTGACTAAATCCCTTAGAAATATTTAAATAAATCATTATTTATTTGAATTTACTTATTTATGTTATTAGAATAATTATTAAATCATAATTTAATAATTGTTTTGACTTCGCACCTTTCTTGTTTCTTGCGAAATAATTAATAAATCATTTTATTTGTTAATTATTTCTAAATAAAGGAATTTAACCATTTTAAATTTATTTTCCCTCTCCAATAAATATGATAAAGTATTCCAAGTAGTTAGATCTCGATTTGGTCAATAATATTTTATTATTATCCATTTTCGAGACTAGCTCCATACGTTTCTATATAAAGAGGGTCTTTCATTCATTCTTCACCATGATCATTATAATTGTTAACATTATTGTCGTTTTATTCAGCTCCCATTTGAGTTCTTCACTTTTGCTTAGGTTTTTTACATGATTGAGAGTGGGAATATATTTTTGAAGCGTCAATAATATCAAAGGACTCATCCCATAGTGGGGGACTTACAGACCAATCTGTAGATCACCTTCACTAGGTGTCATCAATAAATATTTATTCATTCAAATAGTCTTTCTGATTGGGTTATTATACTAGATACATTATTTTGCTACTATCTATTTTGGATCTTGTTTTCTTTTACTATAGGTTTTCTATTTGTGTTGCAGATCTAGAATGACAACAACCATCAACTTGTTGTTAGGGTCACTTGTCACCTAGTGACTTAAGTGAATTATTTTTTGTACCCCTTCCAAGAATTTTCAAACTCAAATGGTGACTCGACTAGTTTAATAGCAGTGTCCTTGGGTGACTGAAGTTTCAGAAATTTCAAGTTTTCTTTAGTTATTTTTTCAACCTCTCAATTTCTATTTATAGTTTTAAATCTTCTTTTGTCAAATTTTCAGATTCTTTTGGGTTTCTTGTGTTTTCCATAGGTCACAGGTACCAACTGAGTAGGAGACAACAAAATTTGTTAGAGATCTACTGACCAAGACTCCCGAGAGCAAAACATTTTTTTTCCTCTTAAGTGAGTTTCAGAGTGCACTTTTTGGCTCCAAAAATGTGTTTTCACCAAAAACATGTCAATAACTGCGTTTTGTAGCTTTTCTGGACAATTTTCAAAATTTTTATAGTTTTGTCGAGAGTGTTGTCTGTAGACTGGTTTGGGTTATTCATCTTTGTTAATCAGCCTCCCTTAGGCTTGGATCCACTTAATTTGTCTCTTTGAGGATACATTATATTGGATACATTATTTTTGTTGCTATCTGTTTTGGATCTTGTTTTCTTTTACTATAGGTTTTCTATTTGTGTTGCAGATTTAGAACGAAAACAACCATCAACTTGTTGCTAGGGTTACTTGTCACCTAGTGACTTAAGTGAAGTATTTTTCGTACATCGTCCAAGAATTTTCACAATAACAAATAGTGACTCCACTAGTTTAATAACCATGTCCTTGGGTGACTGAAGTTTCATAAATTTTAGGTTTTCTTCAACTATTTTTTCAGCCTCTCAATTTCTATTTATAGTTTTAAACCCTATTTTGTCAAATTTTCAGATTTTGTTGGGTTTCTATTCTTTTCCATAGGTCACAGGTACCAGCCGAGTAGGAGATAACAAAATCTATCTGATATCTTTCGACCGAGATTCCCAGGAATAGAACACAATTTTTTTTTTCTCTTAAGTGAGTTGCAGAGCACATGTTTTGGCTCATAAAAATCATTTTCACCAAAAATAGGTCAATAACTATGTTTTGTAGCTTTTTTGGAAAATTTTTAAAGTTTTTACAATTTTGCTGAGAGTGTTGTTTGCATACTAGCTCGGGTTATTCATATTTGATAATCAGTCTCCCTTAGGCTTGGATCCACTTGATTTTTCTCTTTGAGGAAGGAAATAGCCCCCTAGGGTTTAGAGTACACCTCCACATTGTTAGGAAGACATTTGCTCAATGAGGAGTCTAGGTGTTGACGGTGCTAGACCTGCCAACATGTTAAGGGATCTCCCCGGTAAGAAGCACCAACTAGAACTTGGAACATTTGGAGTAGGAGTCACAGCAGTGGGTAGTACAGTATTGCCTTGACTATGGTTGCGCGTAGAAGTAAGTAAGATGTCCTTGTTGGTAGCAAAGGTGTGACCTTTGCAGCAAGTCAAGGAAGGTGCATGAAAGGCTCTAACACATGGAACGAGGCATGAGTACGCCCCTTAAAACCTGTGATAACATATAGCTTGAAAGGGAACACACGATCATAAAGACATCACCATATGGAAAGAAATATAGCTGATGATCCAAAGTGATGGTTTTACCAACATCACATTTTTCTATAAGATTCATACAAACATATACAAAATAGTCCATACATACATGCATAAATAACAACTACATATACCATTAGAGTAACCAGAACAAACAAACTACAATAATAACATATGCTGAAACAGGATGGCTTTTTTATATTAAGAAAGTGAAAGATCCAATGATACATACAACCATGACCAACCACTAGTCCCAATAGAGGAATGTTACAATCATTGTCACCTGCTCCTCCAAAGAGAATAACTAGCTTTGCATTGTGGAGAAGCCAAGGCTCATTACAACACACTCCAAGCTTTCTCTAAGTAACACCTATAGGAATCTTGGCTCCCACAAAACCTATATAATGAGTTATGAGGTTCTATAATTAGTAAAGGATGGGGTGACCCTTGACATTCCCCTTTGTGACTCTTCACCTACCCTCTTGACTCTTCAACTACTACATGACTGTTACATTCTACTACTGACAATTGGTCTTTCACTTTTACAAAATGTTACATTACAATCGGCACATGTACCCATGTGAGACTAAAATAGGCTTGAGTAAGCCATGCAAGACATCACTAAGACTTGGATAGTTATGGGAAGACCAAAGCTTCGAAATCCTTGCCATGATTAATGGTGGTGAACTGATGCCAAGCTTGGTAGTCTATGATGGTGTCCACATAGTCTGTGGTGACATCCTTCTAAACGCAAACTCTTGCCTCTATTTCATCCAGGTACACTAATTTGGCACCTCTGTCCAACTTGTCTGGCAACATGCACATCATAGTATTGATTGCAGCCAGACCAATAATATACTGATGCATAGTGTCTGCGTTGATCTCCAACTCTACCCTGGTGGCTACGCACATCAACTGATCAAAGTACATGTCTAGCTCAAGCCTTTCTTGGCTCTTTGTCTTCGCTTCGCTGATGTGTTGATGGATGGGATCACATGTGTGTGCACAATGACATTCATACTCCTGAGCACCCGTGCATGTGAAACCTGCAAACTGGTGATGAGCTATGGGAGTTCCTCATAGTTCTCAATCTTACTCTAGATGCATGCTTTCAAATTTATCCCCCTTGGCTTCATCATCTTTGGCATGTGAAATGGGGCTCCCTTGTACCAAATTTTCCATATCTACATGTGATCAATAACAGTGTGCAAGTCTGACAAGAGGCAATCTCTCCTAGCATACCACTGTTTCCAACCACTAAGATGTACAACTGACTTATGCATGTTGACAAATCTAAAATATAACTTCCACATGACTGTCTCGAGAGACGATACTTCATCAAATATCACTTTCCTATAATCTGCTCAATGGATGTTGTAACCTTCTCTCCTCCCTTCTTAGTTGCTTGTAACTCCTTAGCCATGTGCTCATTCTCAGCTATCAAGAATATGACACTCGAGTTGGTGGCTTCGATATATGCTTTAGTAGCATCGACCAATGCAGATGGATGCTTGTTCACATCGGACACGATCACTCACTCTTCAAACTGCGCAAGAGATACATGGACATCTGGAGTGGGTACTCTATGTGAATTCATAACTCTGTGTTGTGACTCATCGAAAGATGTTGTGCATATTTGCCTCTGGATTGTCTTCAATGATTTATGTGTCTCCTTGATCGCTTGGGACTTGCTTTGCTTCTGGATCTGGTGAAGCCAGTGGGGTAACCTCTTGGACTTGAGGCATGAGGTCAGTATCTTGATTTAACTTAGGCTAGACCATATCTATGTCCATATGCTCTAGTATTTATTCAATATTCTGTAGCATATCTTCCGGATACATCACATTCAGTTTGTTTATAGTCGACGTTTCAAACCAGCAACGATGGTTCATCATCAGGATGTGAAAAATTGTTGAAAGACTAATTTCATTTTTTTTTTTAATAAATAGAGATGTGTGAGATGTTAGCTGACAGTTATAATTTCACTTGTTTTATTATATTTTGTTAATTTTGATTGTATTTGTGAAATATTAGGGTTTTATTAATTAATTAATTAATTTTTTATTTTTATTTTTTTAGGGTTATGGTTTTATTCTTTGATTAATTTCGTAATTCTAAATTAATTATTTATATCATTATTTTTATTAGTTATTATATTGATATTTTAATATTATTTTTATTATTTTTTTTTAATTATTTTTTATTTAAATTTCTTTAATTGAAATTCTGATTTTATTATTTCTAATCCTATTTGTTTTAATTTATTTATTAATTATATTTATTCTAATTATTTATTATAGTTAATTCATTTTTTTTCTATTTATTAATATGTTTTTATTATCACTATTATTTTGTATTTGTATTAATTTAATTATGTCGAATAATTAGAATGATTTTTTATGTTTTTATTGTAATTATGGTTATATGAATTGAATTAGTACTTAATCTTCAATTATATTTCTTTTAATTATTTTGATTATTTTGTTTCATTAATTATTTTGATTATTTAATTTTATTAATTATTTGTTTTAATTATTCTTTATTTATTTTTATTTTTATTTTATTTTTTTCCTTTTCCTCTAATTCTATTTGTTTTAATGTATTTATTACTTATTTATTCTCATTATTTGTTATAGTAAATCCTTAATTTTAATTATGTTTAATATATTAATACGCCAAGTAGGAGGTTGATTCAGTTTCTCAGTAATTGGATAATTTTCCAAAGTACAAGTGAATTCATCTCAGTGGGAGAGAAAGTCAGATTAACGCACATCAAAGAAGATCTGTGTAGATGAGTTACAGGCTATGTAGAAGTCGGGGCAGGGATGATTTAGCTTCTAGTTTGAGTGGATTAGAAGATGATGAATTGATTGTGGAGAAGGGAAAATTTCTTTTAGATTTGTAGTCATAGATTTTTCTAGAGGATTTCCAGTTTGGCATCTAGATTTCTATACTCAGATTTTGTCGATGCGTAATAATAAAAATAAACCCTCATTTGTTGCAACAGTTTTACCTTCAACATTTTTTCAACCACTATTGTCCAAAAGTATTCACGTTATTTCCACAGTCACTCTGTTTAGGAAATACAGGACACCATGGGAATCCATCTTGATGCAAGACAAACCTCTGGGAGGTATTGTGTAATGCCCCAAATGCATAAAATTTGGAACTGACACTTCACATAAAACTAATCATGCATTTCACAGAAGTTTTCCTTGTAAAAATAAGCAAATAAATCACTCTAATCTCATAACACAATGAACAGGAAATTCTCAGCTTTATTATATTAGAAGAACTGGGGTTTACATGAAAATACAACCCATATAGACGAGATCAATGGCCTCAGACAAATCTATAATAATGTCACAATCGGCCTCCATAAAAAAATAAAATACCAATACATTGCAACATGTGAACCCTAAATGGATTCATCAAGGGAATAGAGGGGTGCTCGCCCACTCTCACTGAATCACGCAAGGGTTTCTGTCTTAGGGCTACTAATGGAGTAGAGAATCAGGTTTTCAACCTCACATACAAGAACCAATATCAAAACCAATATGTTCTTGCAATGTTATCCTCCTGCTCTTATAGATTTGATGGACTCCTCTAGAACCTTCTATTATATTATTATTTTAATCATGGAGAACCTTTCCCTCTTTTATTTCAATTAAAATATTCTCTCTAATGTGGTAAAATGGTAAATTGGCCATCACGCCACCCCAGGTCTCTAAAAATCTCATCTAACCATCCCATCATGTATATATTCTTGTTCTGATTCCAACACACCATTACACTAAAGTGTTCTTCCACGTATTCCCCTAAGAATTCCACCTTAAGCGTAATTAATTGAGTCAAGCTCACTAATAACTTGTTTTTATGAAAGTTGTCAGAATGCACTGGAACAAAATACAAACTACGCGGATGATGGAATATAACAAGAGAATGTCGTCGCCCTCATAGAAACTCTTAAAAACTCCATCGGACCCCTGATGACATAACCTGCTCCACGGACTTGGTCATCCCTTGCCCTGGAAATCCACCCATGATATACCAAAAGAAGAATAAAATGGGGACATGACAGTCCTCCCGCCCCAAGATTTTTTTCCCTTAAGAAATCCAAACCTGTGGACTAATCTGGTGGCCCAACACAACTCATACCCAATGCCTAGATCCCATACAAACCATCGGTCCATGTCATGCCTCCAAGCGATTGAAACATGATTGGATCCCCCAGTACTTGGATCCCATGTTCGTCTCTAACTCAACATGCTACTAGTAGATCCACATAGATCCAAATTCCACCAATAGGGAGCATCAATGATCCCTCGCTCCTACTGTGCAATAGCTCCAGCTGTGAATGTTTCCCCAACAAGTGTGTACCAACTCATCACATTTCTCGAATCCAACTCTCGGCATAAACCAAGGTCAATCTCATCATATTGATGATGTTCTGAGATACTGATGAGTGGCCAGCCTACATCCTTCTGCAAACTGAAGCATGTAGCAACCCTCACTTGTAAGGGCTCCAACAATACAATGCTTCTCACTAAAAATGATAATCCATTTGTAGGGTACCAACTCATGATCTCTTGCCAGTCAAATGCATGGATTCCTGTGCAAGGAATACATCTTATACGCTGATATTGATCCATGCTCAACTCTTGATGCTCCATCTAGACAATAAAAACATGTCCAAGAAATCTTGCCTCTCTCCCTCTAATGGGAAAAAGTGGGCAAACTATATTGTAATCCCTATCTATGAACTCCTTGAGAGGGTTGTTGTCTGAATATGTTGCAACTTTGCTAGCTTCCACCATATTTGTTTGCACCTCATCAATGGGTAGACCCAAAGATGGATGCACCACCACCTCCAACAACTCCCGTTGCCTAGTAACCTACTGCAAAACTTCCCCGCTAGCCTCCAACACTTCCTGAGGACAAATGTCTACAAATATTACCTAAATGGAGGTTTCCTACACATCTATCTTCTCCACTCCAATGACTAGCCCCACTGGTGTCTACTCATCCTCCATTATGGGCTTAATGTGAGCCACTAGCCGACTATCCAAAAATGGCCCATCTCGTACACTGTGTGTATCAACTGCCTCATGCTCCTCTATGTGCTTTCTATGTCGAATCATCTGTCACTCATTTTCTCCCAGATCTCCTTTCCTCACAGGAATAATCGACTGCTCATCGTACACCTGTGCCACACATGGATGCATATCTGGGCTACTGTCATCAACTCCATATGACTGCTCCTGCTCCTCAGAGGTACCATCGTATGAACCCATGGACTCACCCAGTGAAGAGTCCTCATCCTGACATACATAAAGAATATCTCTCTTCTTTGCCGCTGTCATCTCCACAGTGTCACTCAAGCATGAGTGGTCAAGTTCCCAAGGTCTTTTGCAGATGAAGCAAAGTCCCTTCTAGCTCATCTCATTCTTGCTGCATGAGTCCCCAAACCTAAGTTGCTCCTCCCTGGTCAATTGTCTCCTAAACAACCCAATTTTCTGCTCAAACCAACCTCTTAGTTAGACCATAAGCAACAGGTGAGACCAACTACTCTCTCATCCAAATAGACAACAATCGAGACTACAACTCTTGACAGATAGAATCACGACCTCTCATACATGAGGACAAGATGGACTGCATATTTGCTATGACTCTGTTAGGATGATGTTTCCTAATGTTATGAAGCATTGGAACATTTTCAAGATCAAACCATCACACTGTAGGTCAAACATGACTTCATAAGTCCTATTTATAGCCATAACTTCTAAAATCTGAAGCTTCTTTTCAAATGTAGGACCTACACTATTGTCCAAATCCTGAAAAGTCTCTACTATCAGCTTGAAAACTCTCCTCATAACTTCATCATTGAAAGGATGTATGGTGTAGTCAATCTCATGATGTGACTGAGACAATATGCAACTCGAAGCCTAAACCCTTCACAAGGTTCCTCCAAGAACTTGGATTGTATGAGAGCAGGCATAGCTAGACTTAGAGCCCAAATTAATTTATTCCCTTCTAGCTAGCTCACTCTCGAAAGGATGACATCTAGGTCATCAATTTTGAAGAGAATCTTCCATGCAACCCTCATGTGCTTCAAATATGTCCCAAGTGAAAATAGTTTGTGCCCCATTTCCTACCCCTTCTGCACATCCTTTGGTTGTTCCCTCTAAAGAATGGCATAATCCTTCTTTGAGAAAGGCCTATTATTATGTTTGGTTTTCTTGGTTATATCATCATCCATTGAAGTGTTTTTGTGCTGGTTTATGAAGTATTTTAGATACTCTATTTTTATTGTAACAATACAAGGTTATGATAAGCAATGCAAGGCATAACCAATCACCCTACATCCATTAACAATAAATTGTCCAAGAATCTATGGTAATGCTAACAACAATGATACATATCACTGACAACTCTCCAATAATACTTGACACTCTTTACTGACCCGAAAATCTACACAATGTTGTCACATAACGATAACATCACACATGAAGCCTTGAAAGTATAAAGAGTATAGTGAACACGAAAGAATGATGATTTTCGAATAAAAATCAATCAAAAGAACTTGTGCTAGAGATGTCTTGAAAACCAATCTGGGCTTCACTAATGAACTCTTAAAAAGGAACACCAACTCGTCCTCTATCAGTAAGCTGCTACAGGCATGTGATATGTGATATTCAGATCTTGGAATCCCAATGCCTGCTACAACAAGACCAAGTGACCAAGGCAATACTAAATATGTAGTGCTGCATGTAATCAGTAGCCTTCCTTTCAATAGAGAAATTTCTCTATGAGATAATTCAGTTCTGGGCACTGTAATGTATCAGCTAAACATTTCTTCGTACAATTTTCTGCCACTCTTTTGCTGTCGAAATCCTTCCAACTAAGTTACAATCCTGAAGGAGATGCTCAATAAGATTTTTATTATTTCTCTCTAAGCACGACACTATAACGCTCTCCACTTAATGATACATGGATTTGTTAAAAAGGATAATCAAAGCAACAATTGTATAATCATTTGGATAGCACCCAACTTGACCAATTCCTACTGAGAAACTTCATTACTTTCCCTCAGCAGGACTGCAATAAACTCCACTATCTTCAGACGATGTTTTCCAAGAGGAGGCTGGAGCTCACCATATGTAGTTGGTAATATGTTTTCATTTGAAGATACGTCCAACAACTTTAGCAAGTCACCAAGTCTCTCTTACGTGCCATCCACAGTCTCAGGATTTGCAGTCAACACACGCTCAGTAACATGACCACAAGATACACCATCTGCTACTAAAATAGTTGTTTCCTCCACTCAGCATCTGCAACCTATCTATTAGCCTCAGAAATGGCCACACTGATGTAATTCAGGCGTCCTCAACTAAGCCACTAATTACATTCTCCTACCGATACGTTAACATGAATGCGAATTCTGCACACTAGTAGATTCAATCTTTAGCAAAGCGTCCCATGAATCGCCACAGATTGCATCCTTCATTAAATTTGGCATACATTGAGTTATGATTTTTTTCCTTCGTTCAGACTTCCTGAGATATAATGGGTGGTTGGTTGACCTTACTAGGCCCGATCACTAGAGTTTGTAATTCTGTTGTGACCCCACCTACATACTGCACACATCTCCTTGCTCACAGGGAGGTCCACGTACACAATTGTTTCTTCTAGTAATTAAACCTATAAACCACGAGGTTCGGCCCCATTAACGATGAATAGGTGTCTTGACTAGGGTACATACGGTGTAGTTTTCTTCGCAGTTTCCCTCCTGGACTATTATGAATTCCTGCATGTTTTGGGTACCACGAATTGCTTCAGTGTTCGGTTCGCACAATGAAAGCCAACAAATTGGGCAATGATCACACCACTAAGACACAAACGTTCGAATCAGGGGTTAAAATTGACACCAGTATGCATGTTTTGACTTTTTTTAGCCGTCAAATACAGGCTCTTTCAAAATCTACACGTTATTATTAACGTGTTAAAAATTTCTAAAGCTGTCTACGGGCATGTAATAAAATTACAAGTTATATATATATATATATAATTTGTATTTGTTTAAATTTTATATTAAGTTGACAGTGTAAGTACCCACTATCAGCTTACCTTTGTTGGATTGGACGTGCTGTATCATTTTATGCTTCCAGCGCTTATGTGAATTTATGCAATTATCAATGCAATGGGCCTAAGAGTACAGAGTCCATATCTATATTGTCTGGCCAGCATATCTAGATTTGAATATCATTAAGGCACACAATTAAAACGGGGAGCTCACCAACACATTAATTTACACAAGATTGTCAACATAGGCAATTTAGCTTTGGTTTTGTAAGGAAATTAAGGAAGTTCCAATATCTATGAGAATTATCATTGGGTTAACTTTTTTTTCCAATCCAATGATGATTTGACTTCCATTTCCTACAAATTTTGTCCCAATTTTATCATAATATCGATTCTCAAATGGTATGTGGGGGCAGTTGGAAATTGGAATATTATGCAGTGAATGCCCAATGGCCATGATAGTGCTAGAGCTTGGAGCTTTCCCATTTTTGTAGGGATACAACTCGTAAAAGAAAAAAAATGCCGAATGGCAAATCCACAGATGCTCAAGATAAGCTCTTCTCTTGTACTTTCTTTCTGCTATTTTTTTAGTTATGCTATCTTATCGCAGTGCTTTATTTCAGTTTTAGCTATATTATTTTTAGTTTTGCATTATCCGATTAATATGATATAGCAGAGGGAAGCAATTTTTTTTCCACAAGTAAAGTTTCTTTGTACTCAAGTTCTTTATATACATAAATTCCATAATTCAAGAAGATCGACTACAAATGCCAAACATGTTTTGAAAATAGAGTGACATGGACTTTTCAACCTTCTCTGGTTCTAATGTCAACCAATCCACTCAATTAAAAACACCAAAACATTTCTGACCCGTTGAAACACGAAGTAGGTTGTCATAATAAAACCAACATCCTAATTTTTCAAGTCGTATTACACCCCAACTGTAAGTCAAGATTTTGGAAGGTTTTGATGTTTGAGTCATCCCCGCTCCCCAAATTTATATCAAGTTATCGATTGTTCATTTCATGCAAGTGTATTTGACCTAGTTACACATGAAATACAGGGGCCGAAGATGTCACATAAATAGGGCTTTTGTCTTCTAATTGACAAAATGGATGGTCCACTATGTCTGCCAGTGATACACGACAATCAGAGAACATATATAGATTATAGGTCATTTTTCTTTTGTGAAAAACCTTGATTATGTCTTAGCCTTCTTTAGACTCTTCAAGGTTTTGTTTCATAGCCTCAATCTGTTATTCCATACAAACATCTTCTTCCGTACGGTCCCTAGTTGTGATGATTTCAAGTTAGTCTTAGAATTTTTACAGTTCATTCACAGACAAAGACTCCAAAACCTCTCTCGGCATATGTTTGATAAGCCTATATAGCCCCACATGCTCAATTCCATCTTTCACAACACAACCACCCATAAATGAATTAATTTGATCATCGCTCGCTTTACTTCGTGAGCCATTCATATATTTCTCAATCCTCTTTATCTCTACCTTACATGTAGTCAAATGGATATCTATGGAATAGTCAAACATATAAACCTATGTAGATATTAGATATATATGGAATAGTCAAAATTTATAGATGGAATTGGATTTGCCTCCGGACTCTGGACTGGGTAAGATTTACAGCGAGTTAACAAAGATCTCTCTTTCTACCACCTCAAGATTCTCATGACTCCAGGGATCATATATGAACCTTTCATTTTAAACAGTTAGTTATGATACCCATTGCCAAACATAGACTTCCTCTATTTGAAGGAAGAGAACATTCTAATGATTGTGAATTCAATAATAAATGAATATCCATAAAAATTCTTGCCCAGTCAAGAATGTTTCTACCTTTGGATCCTGCAAGTTACTATATATCGGCAAAACAGTTCTAACTAGAAAGAGAAAATTTACTATTGTGGATTAACACTGGCCTATCCCAGGTTGTGGTTAACTCCCGACTTTGTATGTGAATGTTGTTCATGGTAGTTCATGCCTCTAATTCCCAAGCTTTCAAACTTCTCAACTAATTTTTAATTTTGTGAATGAGAGTTTTTTTCTTTTTACTATTTTTAAAGGGCAAGAGGTGGATTAATTTGATAATTTTTTTTAAAATAAGTCAATAGTTTAAAGTTACAAATATATTTAGTAAGATTGGAAGCTTTTCTATTTACCAACTAATTTAGATCCATTTTTAACTCTAGACTCGGTTGATTGGTGAATATAATTTGAAAATATCATATAAAACTGGTAAAAATAAATATTAAATGGAGATGGGCAGTTTAAAAATAAAACAGTTAAAAAAAATTCAGTGATGGGCAAGGTGACCCGTCAAATTTAACGCCTGGTTCGAATCATAGTTAGCTAATGTACCATTACTCAAACACGGTACCGATCTCCACTCAACCTCCACGTGTCTTCAACTTGATCTCGTTGACCAACGATCCAACACCGAAAGCACAACCTTGACCAATCTTCGCACCTGAATTATGTTCGACCTTATGTGAATCGCACTACCATAGAACCACATTGCATGCATTCCGTGATTTCAGGTGATAGGCCCACCAGAGATGCTTTCTCTTGCGATGACCCCAACCACCAATTTATCACCAATCTGATACCAAGTTACGTCAACAGATCAGAATATAGATGCAATCCTCGCCCACGGATGTAGTAATCAACGATTCTACAATTTTTCTAGCAGTGAGAGATAACGTTGATCTTGGTACAAGCTTGAAACACACTAAGATCTTAGCCCCACGAACTTGGAAATAAAAATATACGCTCCTAGGAAAATAGCCCACTGCACAGTAATATTGGCCCCAAATAAATTCGATCCCCCACAATCTTTCCTAGGTAGAAAATCTAGCATGACATTATGAAGCAATTATGCAATTTAACCCACAAAATTAGCAGATATGTCAAGCATAAGTGCTTTTGTCCATTATTTTTTAACAAAGATTTTGTAGAACTATTAACGGCCAAGGAAAATTTCTCCGGAAAATAGAATTTGGCACGTTCAGAATAAACCCTGGATCTACTATAATAAAGGCTTAGGCTAAGCCAAGATCAAGGCTTTCATACCCCTGAAATGTGCCCATTGGAGAAAATTTGGAACATGCACTTCATATAAAAAAAATCATGCATTTCACAGAATCATGTAAAAATAAACAAACAAAGCATTGCAATCTCATAATACAATGAACGGGATTCTCAGCTTTATTATATTAGAAGAACCGGGGTTTACATAAAAATACAACCATATAGCTGAGATCAATGGCATTAGAGAGATCTAGAATAATGCTGAAATTATCCTCTAAAACAAACTGAAATAACCAAAACAATGCAACATGTGAACCCTGAATGGATTCTCTAAGGGAAGAAAGGGGTGTTCACCCACTCTCACTGAATCACCCGAGGGTTTCTGTCTTGGGGCTATTGCTTGAGTAGAGAACCGGGTTCTCAACCTCAGATACAAGAAACAATATCAAAACCAAGATGTTCCTCCAATGGTCTCCTCCTCCTCTTTTATAGATTTGATGGATTCCTCTAGAAACTTATATTTTATTATTATTTTAATCATGGAGCACTTTTCCCTTTTTTATTTCAATTAAAATATTCTTTTTAATGTGGGAAAATGGAAGATTGGCCACCATGACTCCCTATGTCACTGAAGCTCTCATCTAACCATCCCATCATGTAGATACTCTTGTTATGATTCCAACGAGCTATTACGCTAAGGTGTTTTTCCATGTATTCCCCCCGGAATGCCACCTTAAGCATAATTAATTAAGTCGATATCTATAATAGGAGTAATGCTTGGCAGTATTTTCTCATGTTATCAGAATTCCCAATAAGGTGGAGAAAGCCTGAAAATTGGAAAATGTCTAGAGAGAAGGCATAGTGGATAGTACCACAACTAATAGGGCCAACATTTGGGGGAATGTGCAATAGTGCTAACTCATTAAGTCCAGGAAACAAAGTCTTGAGAAAGCGTTTGGATAGTGTGGTCCCTTAGTTGATAGGATCTAGGAGACAAATACTTTTCATGACACCAACAATAGATCGGAAGTTTGTACCTTGGGCCAGTGTGAAAGAGTGTAGTGCAGTTGAGGTCCCACGAGATCGATATGGGGAACAAGAATTTTTTCTAACACCATCTACTGATAAGAAAACAATGTCGTAAAGTAATCTTAGTTGTAAAGGAACGTGCAATAAATCATGATGCGACAAGTCCTTTGTATTGGCCTCTTAGGCATAAGATGCTAAAAATTAAGGGCATGTAAGCTTAGCATGGACAACAACATGATTGATTTAATGACTCAAATGAAATAATGAATCAGTCTTGAGATATATGCTAGGGGTGCATTTGGTGGACCTCTCAACATATGAAAATTCTATAAGAGTAGAGGACATAAATGGTAGATTTTTAAAGGTCTTGACCCAAAGGAGGTTTAATGTGGTTTTGTGAAAAGGAGTTAACATTGGGAGCATAACCAATATTGGTAAACCCATATCTGAGCACCAAAACTACAGTTTGAAATAAAATGAAGTACAAATAAGCAAAAGAGTTTAACGAAGAGATGGGAATTATATTTGGTTATGAAATTAAAGGGTCTAACTGTGTAATAGGTGAGGATTGCATGATCATGGATTTAGCCTAATCATGACATGCAATGGATAATTTCCTATTCTGGAAGTAATAAGTGGCTACGTGTTTGTTGTTGAGGAACTAGGAAGAACTTGTTGTGTCATACATAATTAACAATGGCATACCTCAAGAAATATAGGTTCCAATGTATTTTAATTAAAAAGAGTAAACCATATTGAACCCCATCCACAAAGACAAAGGGAGTAAATGCTACCAATACTTAGGTTGATTAATACAATTATTTCAAGCATCACGAGCCATACTGAAGCGCTCTTCTATAACTGTAACGATTGGTAATGGAGACCATAGCTTCATCATGAGGTTGACTAAATGAAGCCCATTATGTTTGTCACATTGAGTCTTCAATGATGAAATAGTGAGCCATGTTGGACTATTCCTCAATTAGTGTAAAATGCAGAAGTCACTACATTGAACCATATGTGATAGGTGAACAAAACAATGGTGATCAGAGTGAGAGAGGTGTGGAATGTGGTAGCATGTGAGAGAGTTTGTTTGATAGTGAGGTTGTAGAGTTAGGTTGTGAGAGCCAGTGGAGAAGAGATGGCTAAGTGCTACTAATATGTATATTGTATGAGCTCGGTAAGTGCATTTCTATAAGAATGTTGAAGAAGATTGAGAGAAGAAAAGTTGCATGGGCTATGTAGAGGGATGGTTGCTGAGG
>APFE031121210.1:147071-182592 GCA_000404065.3 Pinus taeda | reverse complement strand
ATTGCAGCAAGCATCCTAAGCTTTGGGATGAACATTTATGTTATGTGCAACATGCTTACAACAGAGCAAAACATTCTTCTACACAGAGATCTCCTTTTGAGACCTATTTTGGTTTCACACCAAGGTCTCCTTTGGAATTTTTCTTTGGTAAAGACATCACAATTGAGGGACACAGTGATGTGGACAAGGCAACTAGGTTCATTGAAAAAATCCAAGAGATCCACCAGGCAGTACAGGAATAACTGGAAAAGAGCCAAGCCAAATACAAGGCAAGGCATGACAAGCATCAGATGGAACATATTTTCCAAGTTGGTGACAAAGTCTGGCTGTATATCAGCAAGGATAGGATGCAAGGAGAAGGTAAAAAGTTAAAGCCTATCAGATATGGACCCTTCAAGATACTTGAGAAGATTGGTGAGAATGCTTTTTGCCTTGATATACTAGCTTACATGCACATCTACTCAGTCGTAAATGCAGATTGCTTGAGATTGTTTGAACCTTCACTAATTGAGGATCCTGAAGAGCAGAGTCAATTGCCTTCTATTGATGACATGCTACCTGAATATCTTAATGAATTGTAGGAAGACATAGTTCTGGACAGGAAGGCGAGGACAACACGCAAAGGAGATGTTGAGTACCTTAGAATTGGGCTCAAAGGTCCAAGCCGAGCAGTGCAAAGTGGATAGAGATTGGACAAGTGAGACAAGTGTACCCTCACTTAGTTGATGCTTGAGAGCCAACTTTTGGTGGTCCAAAAGCTTTTTCAGTGGGAAGGTCATGATCCAAATTGGATCCATGAAAATTATCAAAGTGCCATGACTGTATCAAATCAGGACAGACTTCGAATTTATGAACAAAGAGCTATCAGGAAGACCTCGGGACAGTGGCAGTTTGTAGCCAGCAAGGAATGACGAGGACCTTGGTCAAAGAGCGCTGACCGAGGCCCATGGAGACTGCGTAGGAGGCAAAACTAGTAGTTAGGAAGCCCGGATCGGGAAACGAAGGCCATTTCTGAAGCGCTTAGCGCTAATCGTGCATCGCTGGGCCAAACCCCTCGAGAAGGAAAAGCCCCGAGCACTCGGTTGCGTGGGAAGCTGGGAAACCATGGGGAAAGTGCTAAGGCGAAAGGCGGGACTCGTGCTCTAAAACCGGCGGAATATTGGAGGCATATTGGGTGGTAATCGAATCCAGGTAGAGAATAAGCGATTCCATACATTGCACGACGCGTGTCTAGGAGATGAGAGAGAAAACTGCCTCTCATCACAAGCTAATGGTCAAGCAAGTCAACCGCGTGAAAAGATTGAACACCATAGGATCTGGGGGCTTCAGATCTGACGATGGAGATTGCACCCGATGGAGAAACCAGATCTAAAGGGAAAATAGGCTCCAACATATAAAAGTTTGAAGTCCAACTTGACCGCTGAGTTGGCGGATGAATCATTTCACAACGTAACCAAAATACCGAACCATTTGAGGAAGAGCTGGCACAGTTCATGAGAGGACAAGTGGCCACTTCCCTGTGAGATGTTGGTGAAGACGCAAAGGCAGGGAACTCTAAGCGAACAGCAGCAGGTGAACCGAAGGGGCAGAAGAGGAAGCGAATAGTTAAGGAAAAAATGGCTTTAAGCCATGAACAGACAGAGAACAGAACAAGGAAGAAAGGAAGGAAGAACCAGAGAAGGAAATAGTGAAAAAATACGGAAGAGACAGCAAAGCAAGAGGTAGAAAAACATAGAGCCGAGTTGACCTGCAGCGTAAGGCAGCATCGAGCAGACATAAGGCTTGAGAGGTTAAAGCAATCTCTGTGAGGATATCTGTCGGGAATTGAGTACCACATTGGACTCCTCCCATTGAAGACCAGAGAGGTCAAGACTTGGAAAGGGAAAGGGTCTGTGCACTCTAGTGGCTTCGGGAATCCAAGAACCACCCTACCAAGCATTATCCGTTTCTGGAGACTCAAATTGAGCTCCTCACTGTAAAAACTCTGCTTTAAAGACACAATAAAAGAAGGCCACCACTGAAAGATAGACTGGAGATGTACCCCTGGAGAATTGGGTGAACTCCTTATTAATGTGTTTTGTTCTTGTATTTGCTTACTATGTTTCCCTTACTGTTTTCCATTTTCCAATGTCTGTGTATTTTGCAATCTGATCGATTAGTTGCCTAAGATAACATAGACACACACCAACACATGAGTCTGTAATACCTTCATTCATTAATTAGTTAACTGAGATCACCCACGAGTGATTTTCAGATCAGCTCTATGGTGAACTTTCTTGGAAAAACTTATGTAGCCCTTATTTAGGCATTTGGATTATTTTGTAGTGCAATAGTATCTATGTATATGGATATTGGTATATAATAGGTTTATCTTTCTCCTTAATGGACAACTTGACCTTATGCTTGAAGCACTTAACAAAATGTAACTCTTTTCGCCTCAAAATAAAGGCTATGATTTTTTTCTCAGGAAAACAAAGAGGATGTGGTAAATTATAAAGTTAGGGATAATTTTTACAAATTTTTGAATGACAATATTGAGAGAGATCATGAGGTATTTAGGCATCTCCTATCGGACGGTATTTCAACTTCTACAATTTCTTCCCTTAGTACATTGATAAGGTTTAACCAAAGTTGTAGCATGGGTATAATTTTATTGAGAGGCCTACAATAATTTTGAAAAATTTACATGCTAATAATAATATTAATTATTCATTATGTTTCCTTCTTTCAATGATGAAACATTTGAGGTTGGAGATGATCTGGAGAACCTTTTCTTGAAACTGAATTTGAGGAATCCTTGGGCTAGATTTAGTCCCTTATAACCTGTATTATTCCTATGGAGGGTAGTGGTATGAGCCTCTTAAGTATTTGTATTGCATGGAAGATTATGTAACAAAATGGATTGTAAAATAAGTGGATGCCCCTTGGAAGTTATTTGAGTCATTAAAATATTCTTTATAATGATTACATTGGTGAATTAGAGAGTTTGTAGTATATGACATGATTGGATCTCCCAAAGGATTAATGATATATGTTCTTAAAAGGATTGTGAGATGTTTTGCGATATTTAGGAAAATGTGAAAATATGTGATTTTTATCTGTGGTTCAAGGACATCAGTGATCGATGGCCGCTACATCCACAAAAACTATCTAGGCAAATCCACCCAAAGGGATCACTTCTTGTTGGCTCATTAGTAGATCCTAACCCTAAGAGCATCAGGGGGAAATGACCCTGTGACCTCCCATTAACAAGGTGATTTAATGATGATAACTTAATCAATTGAGCTAACACTTGGGAATATGAAAAGACGTGATTCATCTTTGTTTTGGAGAATTTAGCATCTACAGATAAATACTAATTCCCTAGATAAGTAGTTGTATCTAAAACAACAGTTAAAGTGTTTTAGACTTTTCCTATAAGCAATAGATAAGATGAGAAGATAGAAGGCCTACCTGTAGTTCCGCTTTCCTCTCGTCTCCCTTGTATCAATTCTGTCGCTCCTTCTCGTCCTTAATCCTCTTGAGAAGTACCTTGTAAACAAAACAGAAGACAAAAATTGATCAAAGCATACGATCTATTGAATATAAGTCAAAGGAATCAGATACAATTCACACACATAAGCATTATGAAAAAATATAAACATATGGGAAAAAGGTTCAAACACTTTATTAGATAGAAGAAGGAATTACAACCATTGGTGTTTGATTCAAAGCCATTCCTCCAGCTTGGATCCCATCCACATCACATCAAAAGCATGACAAACTTGTAGCATCACTATACTTGCTTCAAAGCCAAATCTCATAGCAGCATTATCTCCTTACAATTCAACATAATCCAACCCCTGATCACTTTGAATGGCCTTCCATACTTAGAATTAGTTCCATGGAGGAAGGGATGAGAGGATAGGATGCACCTTAACTCATTCCTCATCCATTTTCGAGCTCATAAGAGTTGATAAGTGAGGGAAACTTCTAGATGACTCCAAAAGATAAGAATATTCCCCAAACCCTATATGAATTTCACTCATTCTCGCCCAGCGCAGGTGAAAGGAAGTATAAGTTCTCTGAAGAGCACCCTGGCAGTGGACTTAACTGCTCTACAACGCACCTTCATAAGGGCTTACCTACGCTGGTCCCTCTAGAGGCTATTTCTGGATGTCTTCAAGTCATGAAATTGTCTGGGAAGGAGGCATTCAAAGGGGTGACTTGTTTAGGGCATGAAGAAACTGAAATTAGGGATTGATGAGCCCTAAAACATTGATGTAGATGTTGGGGTTTGATGTGCCCAAATGGATCTGTGATAGCTGCCCCCTAAAGCATGAAGTTGGAAAAATGCCAATGTCAAATGAAATGCTTTACGATGTGATGAGGAGGTATCAAAGTGGACGGTGACCTGCATCAATTACAATACATATATCATGATATTTGATTTTACATGAATCGCTGAGGGAAGGCATACCCATGCTCAACTTACAAACTTTCATTACATGTACATAAACAATCATCTACAGATATAGACCCATGGTCGGGATGACCATCAATGTAAAGTCATTGTACATATGATTTAGTACTCCTGAAATCGTAGCCTGGATGAATGAACTAGATCCGAGGTCTTCAATCTCCTTCAACTATTCACTCAAGTACAAGTCTAACCATGTGAATATGTGATCTGAAGTTGAACATGGGAAGACACCATCTGATTACCAGCCAATGATGTAAGTTGTTAACATATGCGAGAGAAATTACCAATAATGATAATGATCCTCAAGGTACTGCAGTACTTTTTGCATGGTGTGAATGGATGATTTGATGTCGAACACCATACAAAGTCTTTCAGTCGAAGGCCATTGATGCATGCCTATCGCCGGAAGCGAGAAACCTGTCATTGATGTATACAAGCTTCAAGGTACTGAATGGGTGTTTCTAAGTCAACTTCTTGGATAATGTGTTGAAGTCGACAAGAAGCGACTCGTCACAGAACGGCCTTGATGTATCCCACATCAACGACACGAAACGAGTGTAGTGATTTTAGAGATGGAATTTTACTGACGACACAAGGTTTAGGAATGGCGATCATGAAAACGAAGGTTTATGGTATTGCAAAAGATGAATTTTGACTTAGTGACTTCTCTTGAACATGTCGGCGACACTAAAGTGAATTGGTAGCATTAACCCAAAACAAAGTGATGGATTGTATGATAGACCAATGGTGTGATAACCATCAAGCTAATGACCCAACCCAAATAGCCATGGTGATGGAGTGAAAATGTCATGTTCAAGAGTGAACTGCTACCATAAAATGGTTTTCCCCTTTTCCCCTTTTCCCCAGTCATTACTGACCAGTACCTCTTTATTTTTATCAATATTAATGAGGATAACATATTATTGTTGTATAATTTCACCCTTCGGGTGAATCCATCTCTATTTGATGTTTTAATGAGTCCAGCGAAGGTGAAACTCGGTCTTGTCTAGATGGACAAGTTTATCGCTATTTGATGTTTTAACGAGTTTAACGACAAATATAACTCGGTCTTTTTCATGTTTAGAGAGTTTGAAAAGGGACAAAAATAAAATTCCACAAGTTCTTTTTCGTAAATTAATCTCTCAAGCCCGAAAAAGCATAAAATAATACAAGAGAGATATCACTTCCAATCCATTAACGAGCTGGAAAGGACAAGCACTTGGAAATCTTTTCATATTTAGAGAGTCTAAAAAGAGCTTAAAGAGGACTCCAGTTTGAGGAACAAGTGGTGTATAAGATAGCGAATGGTTTTGGTGGTGTTGGAACTTCTCAAAACATGTTGATTTATGTGAAGAGGCTGGCTAATAAGACCACTCATTACAACTGTTCCTCAAAAGGGTAAAACAACCAAGTGAAAGCGTATGATCGGCCAAAGGGATGGTGGCGATGGGATGAAAAAAACCAAGGCTCATTTGACTAAAGAGGCTGATAGAATGGCAATCACGAGGGTTAAAATGGAAATGGGTTCATTTTTAGACAAGCTTGAACCATAGGGAACTGCGCTTGGATTCATTTTCATATTTACACAAGCTTGAAACGAAAAATTATGCTTGGATTCAGTTTCATTTTTACACAAGCTTAAAATGAAAAACTATGCTTGAGATTGGTTTACATGCCCCCAACATGATGGAAGGGAGAGTCTCCTGTAACCAGATGGAAGTTGTTGTGGTGAAGCAGGACGGTTATCCAACACCTTTTTGGCTTCGTCCAGATAGGGAAAAAGGTGAATGGGGTGATTCCCTTCATATAACCTACAGGGAAACTTAACTTTACCACTAGGTGCATGCTCCCCAAGCTTCATTACATTCACCTAAGTAGACTACTCGTGGCTATCATGTGGATGGAATGAAGGTTCTTTTACGAGATCAAGTGAAAGACTCAACTGGGATTTTACGAGATCTAATCAAAGACTCGACTTAGAACTTGGCACCTTGTTTCATTTTTTAATGAGCTTGACACAAGACAAGGAACTCTGCTCAAATTCCTTGTTTCATTTTTTAACGAGGTTTACACAAGACCAGCAACTATCCTCATGGGAGCTATTTCATTTTTTAATGAGGTTGACACAATAAAAGAACTATCCTCATATTCCTTGGTTTCATTTTTTAACGAGGTTGACACAAGACAAGAAACTATCCTCATAGACCCTTGTTTCATTTTTTAACGAGGTTGACACAAGACCAGGAACTGTCCTCGTATCCTTGGTTTCATTTTTTAATGAGGTTGACACAAGACAAGGAACTATCCTCATGGGAACTGTTTCATTTTGTATTAAGGTTGACACAGTAAAAGAACTATCCTCATATCCTCATATCCTTGGTTTCATTTTTTAATGAGGTTGACACAAGACAAGGAACTTTCCTCATAGACCTGTTTCATTTTTTAATGAGGTTGACATCACTGAATTGATCGTCAGTTGATGTAGGTATGGAACGGGTTGCCAAATAATTGACCTGTGGCAGGGATGATACCATTGGTACAAAAGGACCATTCAGGGAAGATGGTTCACTAGGAGCCATATTTGGATCGGGAAATGAAAGCTGGTCAACAGTGACAATTCTGCCTTCATGCGGGAAACAAATCACTTGAAAGAGTTTTGAAACAATAGCTCCCATGTCATAAACATAGCCGCATCCTAGAAGTAAATTGTAATCTAAAGGGACTAGGACTACCATCACATTCAGATAAATGGTTTTTCCTCCCAAAGTAATAGGCAACTGAGGAAGGATCCCTAATGGTTGAATGGTTCCTATGTTAAAAGCCAACAGATTTTGGGTAACAGGAACAAGCGGCGGCGAAACAAGCGCTTGCCGAACAGTTGAGGAAAGGATACTCACAAATACACCTTCATTTATAATAGTTCCAAATACAATCATATTACAAACCTGTACTATTATCTAGAAAGGCATATATGAAGGAAGACGAAATCCTGCAGTCGATTCCAATCAAAGGAAGTCACTAGACTACTTGGAGGGGGTACCATAGAAACGGGAGAATTAACCCCATGAGTTACGAGAACAGGAGGATTTTCCTCCTATCTTGATGGAACAAGATGATTTCCCCCAAGCTCATTAGAATCTAAAGAAACAAAAAGAACTTGAGTGGTATCATACTCACTCTCTACAGGAACGGTACGATTAACTGAAGGTGAAATTGGGTCAACTGTTACCTCGACCTATTGCTTTAGGTCGGGTATAGACTCATTGGATTCACTTTCAGAGAGAGTGAGCTTGACCGATGGTTGATTTTGGTCAGTTAATTCATCAACTAGTGAAGGATTAAGGGAGAGTCTCTTGTAACCAAATGGAAGTCGTTGCGGTGAAGCAGGATGGTTATCCAACACTCTTTTGGCTTCATCCAAATAGGGACAAAGGTGAATGGGACGATTCCCTTCACATAACCTATAGGGAAACTTAACTTTACCCTTCTTTCCATGAACTTTACTACCACTAGTTGATGGTGTGTCACCAGCATAATCTCCAGAAGTTGATGACACAAGATGATGTGAACGGGGAGACTATTCTTCTAAGATCTGAGGAATATCCAGATAATTTCGAAGAAGATAGTCTCTCGCACAAATTTCGCATGGATATCGAACTTTGTGAGGCTTGATGGACGTTTTCTCGTTAGATGTTGCATTCAAAGTAATGGTTGCTTGGTTGCCCCTTTGTTGAATTTGCTTCTTCTTCTTCTTCTTCTTCCTTTTCTTTTTCTTCTTAGCCACCTGGTTACTAGTACCAATACTTTCACCAGGCGAAGAGGAAGAAGGGGAGGAAGAAAAAACCGAGGAAGGAGGCAAAGGGTCAACTTTAGGATCAACTAGAGGTTGATTTTGTCTAGTTGGAGGTGTACTTGATTGCGGAGAAATCACGGAATTTTGAACCAAGGAGGTTGAAAACAACCATATTGGCAAGCCAATGGTAAATCCTAGAAGGGACAGTGTATCCATATAAGGAGCACCTATATTTCCGAAAGGAGGAAAAGGACTAGGATTCCCATCAAAAGGAATTCCTTGATCGGTGGACTCTGGATTTGTCGCCATATGTTTCAACCTAAGATCAACTAAGGAGTGAGCATGAAGGATGTTATCCACGGTCAATTAATTTATTTTAATCAAGGTAGCATAACAAAACAAAAGAGGGATAATCTAGGTAAAAGGTTTACCAAGCAACCGTGAATTGCAAAATACCTCCTGGCGAACCAAGAAGTACGGGCAGGAAATCTCCCCGAATGTTGTGTTCGGTGTATCACAATGTACAAGGCGGCTGGCTCGGTTACTTAAGGATGGATAGCAACCTAGTGTTGTCCTCCCATATATACCCAAAAGTACATGGATGCCCAATCCATATAAGCGTTGTCTAATGCAAAACTGCACAGTGAGAGCATTCCCATACACTTTGCATACTGTAAAACCACCCTATGTACCCGAAGGTACGTGGACGAGCTACGGTATACTCACGTACGTGGAATGAGGTATCACACTCGAGATGTATTGCAGACAAGTTAGCGACAATTACTTTGTTTTATGACGTCGGAACACGTCTCTAGCCTAGAACCACTAAATGTTCTCGTTAATGATAATGCTCCATTAGGTAAATTGATGTTAATTTTAAGTTGATATTGCTCAGGAATTTGCCTTTCAAGTTCATCACGTGATGTATTCTGAAATTCCTAGGAATGCAACTATCATGATAAGCATTCTTTCCATTCAATTTAATGATGAAAATCCTATCTACTTAAGGATAGAACAATCAAATTTCTTTTGATCAAAGAGCAAAGAGCACAATCTAAATGCAATTTCCCTACACTATTCCTATGAGCACACACAAACTTTTTCAATACAACATGCATGTATTTCTTTTCGATTTCCTTAACGTGAATATGAATAAAAGGAAATATGCACATACAATCAATCAATCTTTCATAAGAACGAAGACTTTTACGATAGTTCTAATTCGAAGGAAGAGAATACTTTACGACACTTTCTTTCGAATGAAGATTTATCAATTATATCCTAACTTTGACTATTGATCGATAATGACAAAGAAAACATGAAGAAACATTAATCAATCCAGTCAAATTTGGGCTAGACTAGGAGATAACAATTCATTTTCTGAGACACAGCATTCATTAATCAATCAACAAACAATCAAACAGAGAAAATTTGGCAAAAAACTCTTTCCAAAGGTGGGACACTGATCCTAGGAGGATCAACGCAGCCCAGAGTTGGAGAAAGTGCGCTTCAGAGCACTGTCCCTAAGCCAAGGGTGCTCTACAGTGCACTGTGTCCCTCACAAGCATGTGCTAGTGACAGTAAGCCATTTCAAGAGGCAATTTGACACAGTTTTGACCAATTTTTCAACGTAAACAACTAAATTACAATCTGTGAACACAAATAAGGTCTACAAGGATGTCTTCGGAAGTGGATAAGCTACTAGGAAAGAGGATTCTTTCCCCAGTGGAGTCACCAATTTGTTTTGGATAATTTAGCATCTACGGATAAATACTAATTCCCTAGATAAGTATCTATATATAGAACAACAATTTAAAGTGTTTTAGGCTTTTCCTATAACCAATAGATAAGATGAGAAGATAGAAGGCCTACCTATAGTTCCATTTTCCTCTTGTCTCCCTTGTATTGATTTCGCCGCCCCTTCCCGTACTTAATCCGCTTGAGAAGTATCCTGTAAACATAACAGAAGACAAAAACTGATCAAAGCATACGATCTATTGAATATAAGTGAACGGAATCAGATACAATTCACACACATAAGCATTACGAAACAATACAAACACGTGGGAAAAAGGTTCAAACACTTTATTAGATAGAAGAAGGAAATACAACCATTGGTGTCTGATTCAAAGCCATTCCTCCAACTTGGATCCGATCCACATCACATCAAAAGAATGATAAACTTGTAGCATCACTATACTTGATTCAAAGCCAAATCTCATAGCAGCATTATCTCCTTACAATTCAACATAATCCAACCCCTGATCACTTATATGAGTGGTTAATTTATAGGAAGATGAAGGAGGTTTTGTTAGTAATGGTGGCATTGAATGCCCTTCCATACTTAGAATTAGTTCCATGGAGGAAGGGATGAGAGGATAGGATGCACCTTAACTCATTCCTCATCCATTTTTGAGCTCATAGGAGTTGATAAGTGAGGGAAACTTCTAGACGACTCTAAAAGATAAGAATATCCCCCAAACCCTATGTGAATTTCGCTCATTCTCGCCTAGCGCAGGTGAAAGGAAGCCTAAGTGCTCTGTAGAGCACCCTGGCAGTGGACTTAACTGCTCTACAACGCACCTTCAAAAGGGCTTACCTGCACTAGTCCCTCTAGAGGCTATTTCTGGATGTCTTCAAGTCATGAAACTGTTTGGGAAGAAGGCATTCAATGGGGTGACTTATTTAGGGCATGAAGCAACTGAAATTAGGGTTCGATGATCCCTAAAACACTGATCTGGATGTTGGGGTTTGATGTGCTCTAATGGATTTGTAACACTTAGGTATTTTTCAAATTAGAGGTTGAAGAACTGGCAATCATTTTTTTATTTTTGTTATTTTAAGAAAAATATTTTATTCTTTTTATTATTTTTATTTAAATATTATATTAGATGATGACAATGGAAAGTAAATTGATAACAGTCACTTTGAAAGTTTGTGTTTAATAAGAGGATCTTCACAAGATAAATGTCCTTAAATAAGGGACCATTTAGATGGTTTCATAATGGTTCTATAGTAACATTATTTTTTGTTAAAGTAATAGGAACTTTGATTAGACATATAGAAGCATGGACCTTTGGGTCTTTTTTTTAACAAGGTAGCTCATATGACGAGTCCATGTGTATTGTTAGGTTGTGTGATGTTTCATCTCACAAGAGCACAATGATTTATCAAGTCTCTATTTAATTAAACAAATTCATTCTTACAAATCCATCACAGTGTTGCTTTAATTTTAGTTGCTATGGTAAGGTGAGTGGATTTAAGCATCCCATATTGATTGCAATGTTTGTGGAAGGTATTAATGTTGCTCAACAATTTGTATAAATTGAATTCATGTAACTTCCCATTCAAACTTTCTCATTAAACCTAGTGACACTCTATTAGATGGGATATTAAAGGATAAATTAAGTTGAAAGTTACAACAAAATATCCAACATTGTTACTCATTCCTAATGGGTGATTAAGGATGTAATGGTAGGTTCTCTAAGGAAATACAACAAGAACATGTGGGTAAAGAACGAATTTTTTTAATGTTAGATAGGATTTTCCATAACAAAAATGATGAAGACAAAAGGAAATTCAAATAACCTTTCAATGTGGAAGGACACTTCAGAGTTGCACACAAATTCAAAGTTCGTTGTTTTGTTTTAATTTCTTACTTGAAAAGTACCTACTAGTTCATTGTTTCTTCTTGTATGTCTTTAGGCTTTGAAATTTGGAAATGCGGGGAGGTGGTATCTTTGAGTGGGCATTGAAGGGACTAGCTTCTTGGTTTCATCTTCGTAATTCACTATTTCAAACTATGATTTTCAAGTTTTACTATGACTTTATTGTTCCCGAAGTTTGTAACTATGGAATGCAACATCTACACAAGGATTGAGAGAACTTTGCAAGTGAAACTATGTAAATGTAAGAGACACTCTAAATTACATTAAGTATTTGAACTTATGCATATAAGTATTTTTCCCATCACCTTAAGTTAAGCCATGAACAAAAGAATTACAAAATCACCTATCAACATCTTTAGCTAGAATTACAAAATCACCTATCAACATCTTTAGCTTTATCTTATATCAAGGAAAGGTCATTGGACTTCAGAGTATTCCATGGTTGGTAGATGTACACAAGAAATCTCTAGATAAAAGTAAAGCCAATGATACAATGTTTTATGAACTATTTTAATTATATTTTTTTATTTTTCATATTTAAATATACTTTTTATTTTATATTCTAATTATTATTACTCTTATAACAATTTTTATAATTATATAGTTATGATTTTATTAATTTTAAAATCTAATTATGATTTTATTTTCAATAAAATCTACTTACACTTATAAATTGCATTTTTCTTATATATATTTACTTTAACATTAATATCATGATTTTTAAAAAATACTTTAAATTTAACCCATAATTTTTAATCTATTTATATCTTTATTCAGGAGTTGTCTATAATGCGACTTTTTGGAGATTCCGCTGACGGAATCCGGCGGAAGAAATTGAGGTTAAATCTTGATTTATTGCAGTTAAAATGGTTTTTTAACTCCATATTTGGATTCAGCACCCTGGAAAACCCCTGGGACCCTTTGATTGTGCAGAAACTAGCTATCAAAATTGAGATTCCAATAATTTACTGCCGGATTTTAACGGAAAAAGCGGAAGAAATTGAGGTTAAATCTTGATTTATTGCAGTTAAAATGGTTTTTTAACTCCATATTTGGATTCAGCACCCTGGAAAACCCCCGGGACCCTTTGATTGTGCAGAAACTAGCTATCAAAATTGAGATTCCAATAATTTACTGCCGGATTTTAACCGGAAAAAGCCCCGGAAAGGTTTTCAAAAAGTCGCGTTAAAGACCACTGCCTTTATTCATATTCCAATATTAAACACCACTTCATCGAAAATTGAACACAGTTAGCTCATGGAAAAGTCACTAGAAGGCCACATATGTTCGCGAAGACAACAAATGGCGCGATCACGGTGGGACTCGAACCCACAATCTCCCGCTCCGGAGGCGAGCGCCTTATCCATTAGGCCACGCGATCAACTGTTGCAATTGAAAATAATAGTTTCTATATTAATGTGATTTTACACACTCGAACAGCAAACAAATTCCACACTAAAGGCAAGTAATATCCTAAATGTTTGGGAAACAAAAAGAGTAGTGTCAAGAATGGGATTCGAACCCATGCCCTTTCGGACCAGTACCTGAAACTGGCGCCTTAGACCAACTCGGCCATCTTGACACATGATAAACGAGTTTTCATTTTATCATATATAACGACTATAGCATTGACTGTGTCCACATAAAACGTGGATGTCAATGTTAAGCTCTAGAAAAGGTGACCTGGTTGTAAAAACTCAAACAAACAAAACAAAAGCCGAACAATTCTTGAATGGTATATACATTGCATATATACAGTGGAATCTAAAGATATATATGCCAAATTCCAACCAATACTCCATTCAACATTTCGATGCTCAATATTTTATTGCTTTTCTCAAAAGTTAAACCTGGTATCATTAAATGACGAAACAAGTTTACCAAAAAAGTGTGGTAATATAAATAATTTTCCATACACCTTCTAGAAAGTTCGTGTTGGGAGGTGTTTTTTTAATTGTATCTTCATATTTAGTTGTCAAAAATTGGAGGGGTAGTGTATGTATGCCTTCGTAAACTTAGTAGCCAAATTACTACACGGAGATGTGTCTCTTGTTCCACAAACAAGACGGTCTCATGCACCAATTTGGTGTCTCGCTTGACTGTGACCTTAAAAATGAATATTATTATTATTAAAAAATATATTTGGATTTTTAAGTGTATATGGCTCTTTTAATCAATATTTTAATTTAAAAATTATTAAATTTCATCAAAATAATAATGAATTTAAAACGCAATTATATATCTAATAAAGAAATATATATATATATATTATATATATATATTTTTATGAGTGGTAGATATATTTTATTGTTCTTAATATAAAAAATGTTTTGTTGTGTTGAGAGATTTTTTATAGTTCATTATGAGGTAATGTTGTAGTGATATAAATGCTTGTTTGTACATATTTACATGTTCATGTAATTAAAAAATAATAAAAAGTTAAAAAAAATGTAGAGCTCATATTAACACAATTAAAAAATAATTAAAAATTAAAAGTAATGTAAAATTCAATGTAGGGGTGATGTTGTAGTGTTCATAAATGAGAGTAAACATTTAAATTTGACTCAATTAATAATAAAAAACTAATAATAAAAAATAAAAAATTTAATTGGTTATATTGTAATTTGTTTTCATTAATAAATTAAGAACATATTTTTAGATAAAAGAAAATGATAATATACATATCACATTAAAATATATAAGTATAAGAATTAATAATATACATCTATTTTACCATATAAATTAAAATAATATATTCATATTCAATATTTAAATTTAATAAATAAACATATATAAACTTAATATTTACAATAAACTTATTATACCATGGCTTATCAATATCACATACCCAAAAACCATAATGCATTTCATATCAAAATATTTTATTCTAATTTTATTTATAATATTTTATTTTAATTAAATCTAAAAGAAAAAAATTATAATTACATTTTAAAATATATTTAAACTCTCTTTCCTAATTATTACTGAAAATAATATACACTGATCTTAATTAAAGATCTACTAGAGATAAGACAAATCGAGATACAATTTTTTTTTCAAGTTTGCATCTTGAGAAAAAATGAAATAGATCTATAGTGATTTATAATAACACTTAAATCCATTCCACCTTAAAAAATATTATTCATAACATATTTATTTTAAATCACATAAAGATAAATTATATCAAAATAATAAAACTAGATCCATTTTAACTCAAGAGCGAGAGGGATCAAATCTCTTGAGATGTAAATATTTTTTAGAGTGAAAAAAGATTTGATCCCTCTTGGGGTTTGGTAGATAGGAGTTAAAGATGGATCTAGGTGTTGGAGTTAATGCTTACATTCCATATTTGAGAAATTAGTTTGTGATGGTTGAGAAATTCTCTAAATTAGGAATAACTTGGATCTCAAAAACTCTATTTAATAGAGTGATCTGAATGTAATCTGTGTATGAGTGTGTTTACACATGCACAAATTGTGCATAATATAATTGTGTTTCTGGAATTGTGTGTGATTTTAGCTGCTTTTATCTTGGTATCAGAGCACAGGATCAGAGGCCTGTATATTGTGAGTCTAAATCCTTGAAGTCTGCCATTTTACCCAGGCAAATAACCCATGCGCAGCAATTGAGAGACTGACACTTTGATCAGAAAAGACGAGATGCAGTCACCTCGCCTACACAGCAGCTGAGAGGCATCGAATGCGAGCATGAGCCTGTTAAATATTTATCTATAGCGTTTTCACCTCTCCTATTTCCGTAAAGAAAAAGTGGCTCGATGCCCAGTCTGCAATACTGATCTATATGTAGTAATGTGAATGGCAGCAACAACGCCTGCCACGGCTTCCTCCGACTCCTTCCCCTGCGGTATTCAAATCTAAATCCACAGAGCGTTGACGAAATTCAAATTGAAACTCAATTCAGAAAATATCCATGGGTTCTACGAGCCAGTGAGCATTCATAATTGGCATGCTATAATTATTGACCCATGGGGAACTGTTGTTGATCGTTGCTTAGATCGTTTATCAACAGGTATAGCGGTCGCTGAGATTGATCCAGTTTTTTTTAGATCCTGTGAGGATGCGCATGCCCATTTCCACTTGTGGTTTTATTCATTGTTCGAGTTGACGGTAAGGCAAAGCCCTGAGTCTTTCCCACTTTGGAAGCTGTGCGCCAATGTTGTTTTTTGACAGCCGATTCCAAACGCCCAGTAAGAAATTGAGGTCTGTGATTTAATTTGAAGTGATGCCGTTGCCAACCAGAGCGGAAGATCATTCGGCTTACTCTCCAGTTCGTAAATTTGTCTTTTGGTCCCCATGGAATTGCTTTCACTCAGGTGCATTCGGGTTGCTCTATAAATACAAGGCTGTTCCGATGACTCTATACACATAGAAAGGCTGTAGTTGTGGTTTAGGTTGAGGTAATCGTTTATGGTTGACTCTGAAAGTTTATCACAATTAACAAATGTTAGTTTGTTTAGTTATGATTCAGTACTAGATTTCATTTGTTTAGTTTAATACAACACGTCTAAAATTTCAGCTTGTAATTGATAGCAGATGAATTGTGATGAATGTATTTATTGCTTATTTGCTTCCGGGATTGGCAAGTTATGGTTTTATAAGTGTTTGGGCTGACCTTGGAGGAGTGACATTAAGCGCACTATAACAAATGTTTTTTGAGATGTATCCCGTTTCTTACATGTTTGTGCGGTGTTGTAAGCAAAAATAACCAACAGTTCAACTATGTGTCTGATGCCAGTACTTAAAGATCAAGTAGCAGTAAGGCTCAATATGGATGGTTGTCCAGATAGTATGGCAGTTGCGGATCTAGGGAATGATCCCTCATTAGTGGTAGACGTGGAAGTGGTTTCCTGATGAGGTTATGCGACAGATTGGGATGCTGTCCAGTAATTCTCTTCGGGAGGTCCTTGATTCGGGAGTTGAGGAAAGGAACTCGGGAATCCAACTTGCCAACTACACCTTTCCGAGGGTTATGAGGCAACTTGATGGAGCATCTACTGATAAGATTGATTATTTTGTTATTTTCATGTAATGTAATCATTAAGGGGGGATGTTGGAGTTAATGCTTACATTCCATATTTGAGAAATTAGTTTGTGATGGTTGAGAAATTCTCTCAAGCATTCTCTCTAAATTAGGAATAAGTTGGATCTCAAAAACTCTATTTAATAGAGTGATCTGAATGTAATCTGTGTGTGAGTGTGTTTACACATGCACCAATTGTGCATAATATAATTGTGTTTCTGGAATTGTGTATGATTTTAGCTGTTTTTATCACTAGGTTGGTATAATATATATGTAGTTGATATTGAGATATTTTATTTATTTATTTCCATATATGCATACATTTAATTATTTTTATTGTTAATATTTTCAAAAATATCACATATCAAATGCATATTAAGCATTCCAAAAATTACAAATATCTCATATCCCTCATACATTGAATTAGAAAGCAACTATTATTGGAATGAGAATTCCCTCAATCTTTCCCCTCTCTATATATGTTTCATGTTAAAATCTTTTACTCAACCTTCTTATTGAAATATTTTATTTATAACCTATGTTAAACTTGTCCTATTATTAGTATTTTTAAAATCTTATACATCAACTCCATATTGGAAATAAGTTATGGAAAGTGAAATTATAAGATTTTTTAATTTTTTTTTATTTATTTATTTATTTTTTATTTTTTTTTTTTTTTTTTTTTTAAATTTAAATTACTTATTTTTCTATATATAAAGTAGAAATTAATGAACTACCCATAATGTAATATCAATAATATTATTTATTGTGATATCAATATAGTGAAAAAAAACATTTATGTTATCTCGATATAGTGAAGAAAAGTACATTTCTTCTTTTACACTGTTTTATTTTTTTTATTTTTTTTTTACTTTTGGTTATTTATATTTCTATATAAAATTATGTAAAGTTAAGTGTAAATTAAAATATTTTAATTAATACAAACATTAATTTTCTTTTATTATTACTATTTTTAATTTTATTAAATTTAAATTATATTTATATTTTTTAAATATAACATTACATGATAATATCGACCCTTTATTAGATTGCAAAAGGCCCTTTTAACGTAAAAATTATTGTAGATAATTTTTTTTTTAATATAAATTAAAAATATGAATTTCAATTACAACCTCTTTTATATATATAGTTATGTGAATGGAGAGGGGGTTAACATTAAACTATACACATCATCAAGAGGACAAGACTTCTTAAATTTGAAATATTGGGCTTTAAAACCTTAATTTATAATATCATTGAATGACAATGGTTCATAATTCAAAATACATGATATAAAGGACATTCAACATCTTAGCAGTATTGGAATGTTTGCATTTTGAATACAATATTACAAGGATGTCACGTACAATGCTATAATTTATAGTTTGCATCTTTAAAAATTACAAAGTTTTGTATTTTTTTTTATTATATATTATAGAATTAATATAATTTTGTATTACTTATAAGTCTTATTATATTTTTAAAAATAAATTATATGATTTTTTTTTTTTTTCTTTTCTCTTTTTTTTTTTTAATTAAATATAGAAGAAATATTGTAATGTCATGTTTTGTTTGTTTTATTATATCAGGTAGACTGGATCAAATTACATAAAAATAGTAAAAACTAAATAAAAGAATAAATTATTAATTAAAACGTTTTAATTAGCTCAAATTACATAAAAATAAAAGAAAATAAAATAGCCCAAGAGCCATAAAATAAATGGTGATGGAGTGTATTGTTAAGACACTCCGTGATGTGATTACTAGTTCATAGTTTTATAGACAAAAATCCATCTATATTAAAAGTTAGTGTGACCTAAATTAGATGTGAACCATAAATAATTCCTTAAATTTTACATTTAAAATAAAAATTTAGACTTTTAAAAATTAAATTCCTCTCTACACTTAATAAATATAAAACTAAGATAAATTAAATTGATATTTAATAAATTTTCAAATATAAAATGGATAAATATTAATTCACATCACACATGTGACTTTGAATATTTGTAATTTAAAATATGAAAGACGCCCTACTTTTAGAACCAAATATGAACTTCCAGTATCTAACCAACCCACAGAGTATCGTACTACAATATAAGTTCTCTTGTGATTCGTGAAGACGATGGCCCGTCTATGGTTTTCGTGCCAAATATCACTTAAATTGGTGGTACTCCTCTATTTAAGGTCTGTGATTCCCACCAACTTTTAAGTACCACAATATAAGTTTTCTTGTGATTCGTGAATACGATGAACCGTCTATGGTATTTATGCCAAATATCATTTAAATGGGCAGTTGTCTATAACGCGCTTTTTTGAAGCTTTTCCGGTCGGTTTTTCCGGTCAAAATTCCGCAGTGTTTTACTGGAATCCCAAGTTTGATAGCTAGTTTCTGCACAATCAAAGCGTCCCAGGGGTTTTTCAGGTTGCTGAATCCAAATATCTCAAGGGTTTTTCAGGGTGTTGAATCCAAATATGCAGTTAAAAAACCATTTTAACTGCAACAAATTCCGGAATCTCCAAAAAGTCGCATTATAGACAACTCCTTTAAATTGGTGGTACTCCTCTATTTAAGGTTTATGATTCCCACTATTGGAATTTTTTCTAACTAACTTATGAGTAAAAAGATTTGTTTTCATAAGGATAAATTTTTCTAAGTTTGGTGGAACTATAATTTCATCATGTCCAATATATCACTGTAATATGGATGAGGAATTGAACTAGTGACTTCACATCAAGCATCATAAGGATAAATTTTTCTAAGTTTGGTGGAACTATATTTTCATCATGTCCAATATATCATTGTAATATGGATGAGGAATTGAACTAGTGACTTCACATCAAGCAGTGTCTTAACAGAGCACATGACAACCATCTATCCAAGACCTGTGGACACATGTATAACTTTTATCTAAATATAAAACTTTTCTTTTTCTCAATCTAATGTAATATTAGCGTATTTTTGCTATAGGAAAAATGATACATCTAATTGTTTTAATGATTATGATGTTAAAAAATAGAAAGTGCTCATTTTGAACGAGAGACGAATAATCAATAAAAGATTCATTCAACCATTTTATCTCTTTCTTATTTATTTGTATGTAGATAGAAGAATAATTAACAAAAAGTTTATTTAACAATTTTATTTATTTCTTATTCATTTTTATGTAGATTGGGGGAGATGTTGTAATGTATTTGAATGAGTGTAAATATTTAAATGTTTACTTTAATTAATAATAAAATTCAATTTGTTATTTTGTAATTAATTTTTGGTTAAGCTTGGTAGTACCTCTTTTTTCTATTGATTTAGCAGCAAGTTACAACCAGTTCTGAAGATAGGTGGCCTCAACTTGCCCTATGGGAAACCAAGTTTGTTAGCCACCTAACAACATGGTATGCCATCCAAAAACGATAAGTCTTAAGTCTTTCTAACCAAGCAATATATGAATGTATGTCTATGTTTATCACACTATCTACTTGCCTATTGGCATGATTGTAATTACAAGTAAAAGTAAAAGTTATCCGCATCAAAAACTACAAAAAAGACATCATTTTCATTCTTTTGCTTCCTCAGTTGAAGCAGATTCCACTGGAGTCAAGTCTTTTGCATTCGACCCCAGGTGTTCAGTCAATGATAGAATGTAAGGCAAGTGATTTTCAATGCACTGAAGGCGCCCATCCCACTTTTGCATTTGAAACATGAGCTTCTGGAAGTCCTGCTTGTAGTCCGGGAATGCCTACATTAAGGTGGCCATATTCAAAGCAATTTTTTCTAGGGTCTTGCCCAAAATTCCCTTCATTGACCAGTAGAGGAGCATCATATGTTTGAATTGGGCCACTCAGCCTCGGGTATGCCCTGGATCGGGCACCAAGACCCACCAATCGTTTGCTTCCATCTCCATGGATCCTGCCTGATGGTTCAGATCCACCTCCAATTCCTCTATCAATTTCTGAATTTCTTCATCTATGCCCTCGTGATAAGCTTCTGCAGTTTCATTGATCATGCTGACAGTCAATTTGTGGCCCCTTGGCTTGCCCCTAGGGTTGCTAGATTGCCCTTCTTCCTATCTTCCTTTATCTTTCTGGCCCCTACCACGTGGGGCAGGGATTCGAGTTCGAGTTGCCGCACAGACCATCGTGACTGTCTCAATACTTGATGATATGTGATGTTGGGTGCTCGCAGGTGGTATAAGCCCCCAACCGCTCGAATGGTGAGTTTCGCTGCCTACTTGTTCACATGTCCAGAGACCAACATACACCCGTAAAACCAAAAAATGGTTTTGTCAGCCTCCCGAGTTTCATAACAAAGTTTAACATGCTTTCCGAAAACAAACAAAGGTTCCAACCAGTGTTCAAAATTATGGGCCTGATGCCACACATACCATTTCACGTGGGTGTGACTCAAAGGTTTTTCCTCCCAAGGCTGTCAGGAAATCACATCCAAAGAATAATCCCCCCGCCCCCAAATTTTTTCTGAATTAAAGTATTCTATTATTTACATAAGAAACCAGAGTACATTTACATGCAAGCTATCTGAGAGATCCATCTGCTTGAGAGAGTAGCAAGTTGGATCAACCAAGTGTAGCCAAAAAGGAGGACTACCTGTTTCATGCCCTCACAGGGCGTTTGAGACCAAAAATCATTCCCACGCAGGGGAGGATAGAACTGACATCCTTGCACAATATTAACCATCCACAAAACAGAAGACCAGACCAGAAAGTAACCGACCCTATTCCTCAGCGATGGCAAAAAACCACTAAGACACATTGACATACAAACTAGTTGACACGTAGACAAGCCAGAGATAGATGGACAGAAGGACATGACCAAAAGAAAGGAGAGAAACAGAACCCCACCCGAGCTTCAGAACCTGAGACGTTGTAGCAGACTAATCCCCCGGCGCCTCTTCCACAATTGGGCACGGTCCATATTCCTCCTCTTCCTGCACCTTGCCCTCTTTCACCTCGGCAACTTCAGGCTGCTTCTGGCTCCTCTCCAGTTGAGGGTCTAGCATTTCCACACCCTTCCCTTTGTTTGCCTGGGCAGGTCAGTTGCTTTGGCTGTGTCACCCGGGGCCTCGAGATTTCGCTGAGCACTAGAGCTGCCCTCGTCCAGGGCTTCGTCGATAAAAAGAGCAGAGACGTGCACATTAATTCATGGACGATTTAGGGGGCTACCGAAGGAGAAAATTGCAGAGTTAAAGTAAGGAGCAGAAAAAGTCCCAAGTGAGCTGGCCTCCATGAATTGGTTGTGCCTGAGAGAACTAGCACCTCCAAGACGCGGGCAATGGAAAAAGATAGTGGCAGTGAGGGCAGTGACAGGGAGGATGGGTTTCCGCTTCAGCTGAGGGCCGCGAAGACCCTCCACGACTAGAGCCGCGACGGCTCAACATCCTCTCACGGTTCCTAACCATATTGACAGGGCAGTCCTGAGCCCAATTGAATTGCAAAAGACCTACAGGGGCATAAACAACCTAAACCAACAGACCTGGGAAGGAATAAATCAGACCAGGTCCTGAATTTGCCAGCACCAGCGACTGAACGGGAACCCCAAACCCAGCCCAAGTGAAGATGGTGATGCCAGGGCTGCCTCTGTTTATAGGACTCCATGCTCTTCCTCGGAGGTCGCCCACCATTAAAGAGGCATTCAATTTTGTATCAGAGCCAAACTCTGCAACGCAGTTGGAGGAAGTCGGAGTGTTAATGCGCCCAAACTGCCGTCCCATAGGCTTTAAGTTCACCTTCCGGGGGTGTCCTGTGCCACCGCCTTCCAGGTCGCCTCTGCGCATGGTTGGCATGTGGCTGCCTTGATACCCCCGTCCCATCAACTCAATCCGTCTGGTTGGCACCCTTATCCGGGGGGGTGGCGTCATTTTGGACCAGGTGATTGCATTCCTGAGCTTGTGCATGGTTCTTTAGTATGTCTAGGGTTCCTGCCTGTAGGGTAAACTCACTTTCCACGCCAATGTCGGCCATAAAATCTGCTACTTTGTTGCCTTCTCTTCTTATGTGATTGAAGGTGATGGCTCTGTTATTAAATAGTTCTTGCTCCAATGCTTCTAGTCTCGCTTCAAGCCTCCAGCTCGTGGCAATTTTCTTTGCATGAGAGCCGTTTAGGAGATGCTTAGCCATGTTAATCAGGATTTGGGAATCTCCTTCTACCTCCAGGGGGCTGAAGTTGTTATGCCAAGAAAGAATGAGACCTTGCCAAAGACCTTCCAACTCAGCCGAGTTGTTTGTGTCCCATCCGATATTTCCATAGTAAATCTGAAGAAGCTTGCCCTCATGGTTTCTGAATATTCCACCATATCCAGCTGTCCCAGGATTGCCTTTCGAAGCGCCATCAAAATTGAGTTTGAAGGAATGCTCAGGTGGGACAGTCCAGGAGACCTTGTTGGTTCTACAACCATTATGCTGTATTTTGTTGTGGAGCTGCTTGGGAAGTTGTAAGTTCCAGTTTTCCCAGATGGCTTTCTCGTTGTCTTGAGTTGGAAGGTCTTCCTTGTTCCAGGATTTAAGCTTCAAGGTTTCTTCTAAATTCCCACATACTTTGCGCCAGATAATGTCAATCGAGGAGTACTGATCTTTGAATATCCTTTTGTTTCATTCTTTCCATATGTTCCATAGAAGTAGCCTGGGAAGAATGCGCCATAAGTGATTGAGAAGCTCACATTTGTACAGATTCATTGGCTAGTTTCTTAGTGTATTTGTTATATCATTTGGAAGCCTGCATTTTCTTTGATTTCTGAAACTTGCCTTCTCCCATATTTGGTTGGCTAAGGGGCAAGCGTCCAATAGGTGTTGAGTGGTTTCCTCTTGAGATTTTCAGTTAACACATATGGAGGGGCCATGATAGTTTCTCCTTCAGAGTTTCTCCCAAGTTAGAATTTTTTTGTGTCCAACCAGCCATAAAAAAAGAGAAACTTTGGGCCATGAATCAAACCCCCAGATTTTGGACCATATTGGGTCTGGAGGGGTTGGGTCTGTGCTTCTGAAGTGGTGAAAGCCCCTTTAGGCTGATAGACCCATCTTAGAATGTCTCTGTCCTCTGAGTATCTGATACTTCTTTTGCTTAGCTCCTTTTCCAATTCTTCTGTGAATGGATATGCCTCGTTTCTAGTAAGTTGAATACCATGTTTCCACTTTTGGAATCCTTGCTCTTGTTCCTGATCCCAATACTCCCATATTTTATTCTGTCGCTGAGCCTCTTCGTTGAAGTTGGGAGGAATATGTAGGAGTCCATTAAGCTTTGGTAGTTGGTTCCAGGCGTCCGTCTAGAATCTTGCAGTTCGACCATTGCAAACTTCCCAAAAACTATGCTGTTGAATTAATTGGAAGTGTTGTTTCACTGCGTTCCATATCAGAGAACCATGGACACTGGGAGTGTATCTTATGAGTTCCTCCTGTGGCCTATGGTTGGCATACTTGGCAGTCCAGATGGTAGCCCAAGGTTTTTTAGGTGAAGAGAGCCATTGCCACCATATTTTGGCACTCATGATTGCATTACTGTGATTGGGGTCTCTCAGTCCAATGCCTCCTTTTTCCTTGGCAGTACAAACAATGGTCCATTTTACCAGTGCCCATTTGCGGTTTGTAGATGTGTTCCCTCAGAGGAAGCCTCTCTATAATTCTCTTGGTCATTTTAAGACCCATTTGGGGGCTGCCAAGATTGAGAACAGGTAAAGCAGCATTGCTTGTAGTACTGCTTTTATAAGCACCACACAACTAGCCATGTTCAGGGATCTATACGTCCAGAGGTTGAGACGTGTTTCAAGCTTTTCAAAGAGCCTGCGCCAGGCGGAATGCTTAATGGCTGAAGCTATAAGGGGGGCGCCAAGGTAATTGGAAGGAAGGGTAGCAATGGGGAAACCCAAGATTTCGGCAATAGCAAGCTTGACCACTGGTTGGGTATGAAAGAAGAAGATTTGCGATTTGGACTTGTTGATACTAGTGCCTGAGGCCTCAGAGAAGTCATTGAGTAGGGATTTGAATTGGGAGGCTTCCTGTACAGAGGGATAACCGAAGAGCATGTTTTCATCAACAAACTGCTGGTGAGTTATTACAGGTGAGTTGTGAATGGAAAGGCCTTTGACTTGATGAGAGAGATGGGAGTGCTTGATGTGACGACCTAGGCCTTCAGCCATCAAGATGAAGAGGAAGGGGGAGAGGGGATCGCCCTGCCTAATTCCCCGAGAGGGCCTGAAGGGCTGCGACGGGTAGCCATTGACAAGAATAGAGAAAAAGGAGGAAGTTAAAAGACTCATAATCCATCGGATCCACATGTGAGAAAAACTGAAAGCATTAAGCATTTTTTGTATATAGGACCAGCTGAGCTTATCAAAAGCCTTAAAGAGATCCAACTTTAGAATCATACCTGGCTGCCTAGTTTGCTTGAGAGAGTGAATGATCTCGTGCGTGAGGATTATGCCATCCAAGATCTGTCTTCCTTCAACATACCCCAACTGTTCAGGAGAGATAAGCAGAGGTAGAAGAGGTTTCAACCTGTTGGCTATTACCTTGGAAATCACCTTGTAAATGACATTGCATAGAGCAATTGGTCGAAACTTATCAGGCACAGTGGACTCCTCCTATTTTGGGATAAGAGCTATGAAGGTGGAATTGAGAGACGATAGCAGCCAGTGAAGAGCTCTTGATTCCTCCACTACCTCCCAGACTTCAATTTTGATCATGTCCCAGAAAGAATGAAAAAATGTTGTGGTGAAGCCATCTGGTCCTGGAGCTTTACCTTATTTGAGTTGAGACATGGCAGTATCCACCTCCTGAGTTAGAATAGGTCTTAGAAGTAGTTCGTTGTGTTCCTCAGTTATGAGTTTTGGCACATTTTGGATGATTCTATCTATGGCAGGTCCCCTGTCTGCGTTCGGCTCTTGGTGAACCTCCTTGAAGTGTGTTAGAAATTCTTTCTCAATTTCCTCATGTTGTTCTATTCGTACCCCATCTTGCTTTTGGAGGAAAGGAATATTGTTGTGCATTCTTCGTTGCACTATTGTTCTGTGAAAGAACTTGGTGTTCCGCTCTCCCTCTTTTAGCCATCTGATTCTAGATTTCTGCTTCCATAGTATCTCTTCCTGCTTCCTTCTTTCTTCCAGCTGTTTGTGGATGCTTTTCTCTTCCTACAGAGTCTCTTCCGTGTGACCTTCTGTGATTATTTTTTGATGAATATTTGCCAAGTTTCTCATTAAGTTATGTTGCTCTTTGAAGATATTTCCAAAGGTCTCCACATTCCAACACTTTAAGTGAAACTTGAGATTTTTTAAATTTCTGTTGGAATTGAAACATTTGGATCCTTCAGGCGGCATAAAGGCTTTCCATGTGGATTTGACAAAGTCCTTGAAATCCGGGTGAGTGAACCAGAATCCTTCGAAGCGAAAAGGTCGCCCTGTGACATTGCCTAGACGTTGCCACTGCAAGGAGATCGGCCAATGATCTGAGCTTGAATGGGGAAGGATTGCCGTTGTGATATCCCCTCCTATCTGGATCGAGTTATCTGATATGAGGAATCTATCAAGTTTAGAGGCTATTCGTGTTTCCCCGCTCTTCTGTTACTCCAGGTATATTTGCCATTGCAAAATTGCAGGTCAATGAGAGAGGCATTGTGGATGAAGTCTTTGAAATGATTAGTTTCCTGTTCCAACTTGTTTCTTCCTCCCATCTTTTCCTCCAGCTTGGTGATCATGTTGAAGTCTCCTCCAATGATCCATAGAGGGTGCGTTCTGTGGTTGTTCAATGCTTCTATTGTATTGAGTAGATATGCCTTTTTCCTTGCGTCTTGTGGGAAATAGACATTGGAGAGGAGCCCATGCATATTGGTACTTAGGAAAGGAAAGTTGGCTTGTATAAAGTGGTGAGAGGCATGAAAGTCTGAGAGGGATAGCACTTTCGAGTCCCAAGCAATGGCGAGCCCTCCCGAGGCTCCTGAGGCGTCCATCGCTACTGTTTGACAACCTGTCCAGGCTTTAGAAAGGATTCTTTCTAAAGTATCACTGTTACATTTAGTTTCTTGCAGGAAACATATTTGTGGCTTTTCCATTTTTATCATGTTTTTTAGGATTCTGAGTTTTCCTGGGCCATTTAGCCCCCTTAAGTTCCATGAGATGAGCTTCATTATTCAACATTTGTGGAAGGTTTGTAGTACTTCGTTAGCTTTGCATACCTGCCCGAATCTACCAAGATTTTCCCAACTTCTATAGTTCGCTGGAGCTCCACTTTCCGTCCTCCTTTTTTGAAATATTTTGTTCTGAGCCCACCATCCCAATGGCTTCCTGGCTGAATGCCAAGTTGTCTTTGCTGGTATGCTTTTGAAATGACCACTTCCAGCTTGCTTAGTTGGATTTCCGTGATTTTGTCATGGTCCCTTTTTTTACAGGCCATTTCTAGTTGTAGGATATCTAGTCCTTCCATATCTATGCTCTCTAGTTCCTCATCCATTTGTTGCACCTGACTACCTCCAGCTATGAAAGGATCTTTTCTCTGGGATTGATCTGTTATTCCATCGACTTCCATATCATTTGTTTTCTCTTTTGGCTCTTTTTGGCTGATGATTGGATCGGCTTCAACATCCTTGAAAGGTTGGGACTCAGGGGGATGGTCCGAAGGAGGAGGGTGGGGAGAAACATCAGTGGGAGGTGGTGTGGTCTTATGGCTTGGACCTGGTTCCTCAGAGGCTTGGGCTAAAATTTCAAAGCTATTACTAGCTGAGGGGGTGCCAACAGAGTTAAGCATGGACTTTTTCCCGACTGAGGGCTTTTTATGTGATCTTTTACGGTTAGGAGCTTTGGTGAAGCCATCTTGAGTGGAAGGGATAGGGGGATCTGTATTGCTATTCATGGCATTTAACGGGCAGTCTCGGAACAAATGCCCATGAGCATGACACTTCCGACATCAGAAAGGTACATGTTCATAGTCTAAGGGCTGAATCCATTCATGATCATAGTGAGCGAGACTTACCGAGTTCGGCAAGGCTTGGTCTAGGAGCATGAAGACACATATGCGGACATATGAGGTGTATCGTTGAAGCTTCATTTTTTCGGCTGCCTTTATGTATTCACCCAAACCATTTCCTATGTCTTTGAGCAGACTTTCTTCCCAATATTACTCTGGGAGTGAGTACATTCTTATCCAAACCAGGGCCCAAGTCAAGTCTTCTTTGTCCAGGTTGAATCTGGCTATGCAGTCTCTTAGGTATAATCTAGCTGAGTTAAAGAAGTAAGGACCTTCATCCATGATTCTGTACTTGTCCTCCAAGCATAGGAAGATGGCGGTGAAGAACCCTTTCGGGCCTAGTCGCAGAGTCACGTGTCCCTTGGGTTTCCATTTTGCCGCTATCCAGCCCCGTAGGGATTTCTCTGTTGGCCAGAACCCTATAAACTTTCCTATAAGGGCGTGATCCCTCATATATTGGATACAATCATCGATCTTCTGTCCTGGTAGCTCTATTCTTGGCCTTTCAGCGACAATGGGCTTGCAGGTTTTCGAGGTTATTTTCGGCCTATCCTCTGCGTTGTCATTCCTGCCATGATTATCTTCTGTCTTATCTGACTGTAGATTTGTCCCCATATTCTTTTGTTTCTGCATGTACTCTGCCCTGAGCGCCTCCTCATAACCAGATCCGAAGATGATGGGCGCTTCCGTCTTTGGCTGCATGTCAGTTGCTTTATGGGAGAGCGGCTGCGCTCCCCCCTGTGGGGCTTCCATGTGCTCTGCTCTCGTTCCTCTTTCTACCCTATCGTATATAGGAGGAGGTCAGGTCCTGGGTGGATGTATCGATTAGGCCATTTTGTGCCGTTTTAGAGATGCCAGAAACCCTAATAGCAGTCGACCCTCAGAGCTCCAATCAAGTTCTACCTAGGGGTTTTTTATAGATCAACTTCGAAGAAGATCGAAGATTTTTTCCCCCGCCCCCAATTACCCTGCACCCCCTCATCCCAATTCCACTCAGGGTTCTAGCAACCAATGGTCCAAAACTTTGATAAACTTGCCTAGTTCCCAGTCGGATCAACCCCACTCAGATGCGAAGCCATGGGCACAGTTTTCGCGAGCAGGCCAGGCATTACGAACCCACAATTTTGTTCAAACCCATTATCATATATAAATTCACAAATCCATTCATACAATATCCAGGCGAGCCACATGTCCTCTAATCCCCAACCCTACAGACCCACCCTGCCCACTTCTTGCATCTTGATGCCTTTCTTCCTACTGGAAGAGTAAAGGTGATGCGCTATGATTATCTCCCATCGGGATAGCCAAATACCGAATTGCACTAAAACATAAACGCTTCCAAGCCAATACCTATAATTTAACCCCCAACCCGACTCAAACACTAATAGGGCAGGACCCGGACCCTCAAAATCCCACAGTCTCATACCAGGCCAACCGAAATCACATGTCCAACATATTCTCGTCATGGAGGAAAGGGGAAGGGAACAAAATACATACCAAAAAAATAGTGTTATGGGTGGATGAGTGTGCACAGTGCCTGCCTTTCTCCACAAATGGTACCTCCATCCACTGCCTTCCTTTGAGCCAAGTCCAACGTCTGCGTTTCCAACCCCTGCATGAAATCACTCGATAACTTACATCGAGAATGATTTCCCCTGCCACCACCCGCATACATATTACTCTCCCATTTGCCTGAGGCGACCCTTCCATCCATGCCACACATGTGGAGGGTGGTGGGTTGCTCTTTCAAGGTGCCCCCATTAATTTCCTTGATTGCGTTGAGAGGGTCTCGTACACACCCCGATCGTGGATGTTATATTGTATTTTTGTTTTTATTAATAAAATTACAATCAATTTTTTAGATAAAAGAAAATCATAATATACATATTACATTAAAATATCATATAAATAGTAACTATAAATTAAAATCCATTTTAGCATATAAATTCAATTTAAAGATTCCATAACCATATTTTAATTTAATTAATAAGCACATACAAACTTAAAACTTATAATAAATTTACAATAAAGCATGTTTATTAATCATGGATATTCACCTCTACTTTACCATGGATATTAGTGAAAATTCCTTAAACCATAATCCCTACTACAACAACTAATGATATTTCTCCTACTTGTTAGATTTACATGAACAAGTTATTTACAATTTCCTATGACAAACATCGAAATACATACACTGTAGCCTATACCATTAAATAATATGTTGAAACAAGAAATTGAACAATAGAGAGATACACACAAATGACACAGTTGTTTTTGGACAAACATCTGCGGAAAAACTCAATGCCGAAAACCGGTGCAACAACTCTGACGGTTTTATTATTATGCAATAGTAAAACCTGAATACATCTATGGAAGCCTTCCCAGCAATCCAGTTACAGAGAATAATCTGGATAGAGAGATTTGTGAGATTACCTCACACTATCACTCAGAATCCTGGTTGATCCAACCCCTAGAAAGATTTCCCCTGCTTTTTCTGGATGCCTCTGCATAGTGTCTGCGTTAGCCCAACGTCAAGCTTACCGGGGACAATGTCAATCCTCTGGCTGGTCAATTGTTTTCCTAGGTGATTCGATTTCTACCTCCCAGTCTTACACCCTGGCTCTCGACTTCTGAAACTTGAACTCCCTTTGCAAATTTCAGACTCCTTCTTGGCTTCTGCGCTGCCTCTGTGTGACTTTGTGTCAGCCCCTCTGGCTCAACATTGCCACTAATAGATCTCCCTCTACCTTCTCTGTTGAGTATCCTTTGATTGGGAAATATTTCCCTTCGGATCCCTACCCCTCATTGCAAAAGCTCACTTCGAATTTCTCTTCTAGCAACTACTCTGCTTCAAAAATTCGATCTTCTGAACTTTCTGTGTATTTTCCAAATGACCCTCAAGCCTCCTTAAATAATCTTCTCGTTGACATTCAATGACCCAAATTAGAAGCTAATCAATCGCTAAGATCATGTCTACTTGACCCTTGTTTTCTTCTAGAAGTTACACCCACAGTTATATTAATACCCATTAATTATTTTATTTTCCTAAGTTTAGACTTAGGATCCTATTAAAAATAATTAATTATTTTAATAAAACTGTCTTTAGGTGGAATTTCCCAAAACACTTTTTAGTTTCTTTGGAATACATGTGCCGAAGCCTCCCTACAAAATTTGATACTTAGAGCACATTCGATGCTACAATAAATCAACACTCCGTCTTAGCGAGGAATGTGCTCAAGCAATTCCTCCCATTGAAGCATCGCCCTAAATTCATAACATCGTCCTCTATGCTACTAATTTATGACATGTTATCCACCGACTACTGTGAAAATGTTGCATATGTGCTACTTTTGACCCTACCACTATAAACACTATATCTGTACTGCAACTCCCTCTGAAATTTTGCATCTGTGCTGTTGCTGGCACTGCCACTGCCAACTACCTTTGCACTGCAAAATGTTGTTGTTACTGCATCAACAACGGAAACAAATCCCAAATTACTGAACAAGTGTTCAACATAGATGCATCTCGATGATGAATATCTGACTGCTGCTAGTTCCACGACGTCCCTATGAAGATATTGTGTTGTGGTTGCTACTGCACTGTGCCTCCTTGCGTTGCTGCAACATTGCACTACGTTGCTCAGAGTTGGTGTTATAGCCACTGCATATGTCACTCGAACACTCCTTTGCACCATCTAACACTTCGTCCATCCTGCTACTCCTGATCTGAGCTCCCATAGCAAGGAATTGATCCGAGAGGTGGGCTCCTCAAGGATCCTGCCCATCTGTAGCCTTTTCAAACTACAACTCCAAATCATGCCACTTCCCTCTTGGAGGTATCTCAGCTGTCATGGTGAACTCCTCCTCCTCGATCTTCGTGGGTGTAGCCTTCAAATCATTCTTCTCATCTTTGTCCTTCTTTCTGATAGGATACTGTGTTGTGTAGCGACCCATTTCACCACACCTGAAGCTTTTGATCTTCGAGATGTTCTTCTTCCTCCTCCACTACTCCTGCTGCCCCTTCAACGCAAGGGCTGCATCCTCATCTGCCTCCTTGGGCTTCGACCCATTACTGCTGCTTCCGTCAAGTTTACACTTGACCAAGTCTCTCCTCGACTCCTCTTGCTTGACAGCTACCCACATCTCGTCCCAATTTGGCAAAGTCGCCCTACCCAGGATACTCTAGACAACGACTTGCCACTCATTTGAGACAAAATTGAGGGCCAGTCTCACTAAATTGAAATCTTGAGGTGTAGATCCCACAACTGATAACTCATCTCGGTCTCTTGAAGCTTTGTGAGGAATGAATCTACATGCTCCCCCTTCTACATTTATGTAGATCTCAGTTTCTGCTCTAAGTGCATCTTTCGTTGCTCGGAACATCCCTGATACATAATAGACAACGCATCCCACATATCCTTAGCAATCCCTCTGCTAATGATGTGACATACTACATGATCCTTTACTCCATCAAGGATCATTCTCTTTTCCTTTGCAATTTCTACCTTGTACTTCTTCAGCAGATATGGATCTGGAGGCTCAACCACCACGTTGTCAACATAGGTCTTGATAGCATGATCATCTAGAAGGAACGACATTCTCACCTTCCAAATGACGTAGCTGGATGCCCCATCCATCCTGTCCTGATCTCTCAGCCCACTAGTTTCCATCTCTTCCACGAAAATATCGAACAATTCATCTCTTCTTCTTACTATTGCTGCTTAGCTAATAAGAAAACATACTTCTTGGCAAGAAGTCTACTGAGGAAAAAATCCCTCATTGTGCTTTTCTTCTCTTCTGATGTCTTTCTTCCCAATAAAATAGGTTGTAGAAAAACTGTGTCGCACCATCTCTTCCTCACGTTGAGGCTTCAAAGTGAATGCATGTGAGACAAGAAGAAAAATTACAGAGAACCCAATGCCAAGTAGAGAAGGAGGTCAGAATAGTTGCAGGAGGCAACAGTTCAAATCCCTAGAGGGATTTGCGCAGTCCTAGCTGGAGGGCTGAATTTTGAGGAAGTTTCTCTCTAAGTGAGTCAACAGAGAGAAGGGCTTCTAGATCAAAATCTTGTCATGGTAGAGGGAGCACCACTTGGCCTCAACGTGAAGAAGAGCTGGTCGGACACAGTTTTTCTGCAGGTTGTTTTTCTAGGCAGAAAGATGTCAGAAGAGAAGAAAACCACAGTGGGGGAATTTTTCCTCAATAGACTTCTCGCCAATAAGTATTTTTTCTTATTGGCTAAGCAACATCATTAAGAAGAAGAGAGGAGCAGTTCAACATTTTCATGGCAGAGATGGAAACCAGTGGGTTGAGAGATCAAGACAAGTTGGATGGGGCATCCAACTACATCATCTGGAAGGTGAGAATGTCATTCCTTCTAGATGAGCATGTTCTCAAGACCTATGTTGACAACGTGGTGGCTGAACCTATAGATCCAAATATGTTGAAGAAGTACAAGGTAGAAATGGTGAAGGCAAAGAGAATGATTCTCGATGGAGTGAAGGATCATGTAGTTTGCCACATTTCTATCAGAGGGACTGCTAAGGAGATGTGGGATGTGTTGTCTACGCTATATCAGGGATCTTCCGAGCAACAAAAGATGTATTTAGAGTAGAAATTGAGATTTTCACAGATGTAGAAGGGGGAGCACATAGATCCGTTCCTCACAAAGCTTCTCAAGACCCAGGACGAGTTAGCAGTTGTGGGGCCTACACCTGAAGGTTCTGAGATGGTGAGTCTGTGTTGGGTCCCTATAATACTAGTGATTACCCCATTACTATTGTAGTTGTGCCCCTTATTAATATTCTTGTGCCCCTATTGTCCTTATATTGTTATTATTGTGCCCCACAGAATCCCTCTATTGTTATTTTTGTGGCTTTATATTATTATTGTTAGGTCGGCTGGGTTATATTGTGACTCCTTAGACTCCTATATATGGAAAGGAGGTTTTGTCATTTGTATCATCCAAGAATTGTTCATTTATGTAATGTAAAGGAGGTTTCCCCCTCGAAGAGGCTGAATTTTAAGGCGTTGATCTATTTTTTATTATCTTTTTCTTGAGCTGGTTTCATAACATTTGGTATCAAAGCTTTGGATTCTAGGGTTTCACTGCTCCAAACAGGTCATCGTGGCATTTTCACTATAACTTTTTTTCTGCGACGTTTCAGAAGCTAAAAAAAAAACCAATTTGAGACAAAATCACACTGAACCTTGGGTCTGAATTTCAGAGCTTTTCGCACTATATTTGCGGAGATATGATTTGAGGAAGTTGGTCTTTTTGCAGACTCCTAAATTACATTCCAAATAGGTGACCTGGGGAAAATCATCATAACTTTCTCTCTGAGCATCGAATTGAAATTTCGTCAGAAGGTATAGAAAGAGGACAAACTGTAGTTTCTTGTATATATTTTCAGAGCCAAATGTCGAAACAGGGACACATGGACCGTCATACAAGTTCTCTCTACTGAATTAATCTATAATCAGGTCACTGTGGGAGATTTGGCATAACGCTTCATTGGAGAATCCAATTGGGGTCAGACTGGTGGCATTGGAAAGAGGACACAGAGAGCTACTGCAAGTTACAATTTCAGAACTGGATGATCCGAAATTACAGAGATACATCAAAGGCAATATCAAGCTCCTACAAAGTGAAAAAAAATGTGTAGAGTTTTTAAATTTTTGCTTAAGATTGGTTTGAAAAATTATTTTGAAGGAATTCAAAGGGCATAATAGAGCATTAGTATAGGTAACTGATGCCCCGAGGAAAGAAAATGCAAACACCTAGTACGCAATCTGAAAGCTGTAGCATGACTCATGAAGAAGAGGAAGAAATGCTACATGATATATCAAAATTACAAGACCAAGTGCAACAAATTTCACTCTCACAAAAGCTAAGATAAATGGTGTGGAATCTAAGATAAAGGGCATGGAAGCCAAGATTGATGATTTGAAGATAGATTTGAAGGCAGATTTGACAAATTTTCTACAAGAAATACTTACTAATGGTGAAAGGGGAGTAAAGGAAACTCATGATGCAAACAATGGAAATGCTAATTATGATTTCATAGACTCTAATGTTGGATCGAAGACGCACCATATTCCAAAAATCGATATGAAGAAGTTTGATGGCAAGGATCCTGCAACATGGATATTACAGATGGAGCAATTTTTCGATCTCAATAATGTGTAAAACACACAAAAGGTACGTATTGCAACTTTATATTTGGAACCAAATCAGTTTGTATGGTAACAATGGCTTTGCTCTCGTAAAGAATTTATCACTTGGGCAATTTTTATTGAAGAATTGATAGCACATTATGAGGATACAAAAAGCAACACTTTTTTTAGCCAATTGATAAGTCTCAAACAAAATGGTTCAATAATGGAGCACATTGAGGAGTTCCAAAAATTGAACATAAGGGTAAAAAATATTCCAGAGGAGCATAGGATTGATGTGTTCATAGGGTCTTTAAAGGATAATATCCAACATGATGTTCGCCTTTGGGAACCTGATTCATTAGAGAAGGCAATCAGGTTAGCAAGAAAAATGGAAAGCAAAATTATGGCAACCAAGAAGCATACTAGTCACAACT